>MU223402.1:316275-350519 GCA_018584345.1 Thuja plicata
TATTTGTTATGAAAAATATGGCGGGAGATGAAAATTGTCGATTTCAGGTGAGTTGGAATTTGAATTGTTATAAAAGAGAAAATATAGGTCACAAACCAATTTTTATTTCTTCATGCACTAGCTATATTGTCATCTATAACATATTTTGAAATTAGGGGAAAAAATGTTTATTTACATATAATGTTTTGGCGGGAACTAGACCCCTAATTTTTAGCATGTTTCTGCAATTGAAAAATCGTCTTTAAACATTAAAAAAAAAAAAAAAAATTATTCAAAAAAAATATTAATCATAAACTTCATCCATTTTAAAACATTTTATTAGTTTACATAATCTTCAAATTCCAAACATAAATGTCACTTTTATACCATTGAAGATGAACAACTTTGATTTTGTCGTCCTTTTCCTTTGTAAAAGGGTGACAGATTATTGTGCTTTTACCCAATAGGGTATGTCCTCTAACAGGGACTATGTACTGTATACATTAATAAGCTCCTATCAGTGTTAAGTATTTTAGCAAGGATACTATACTCTTAATACATTATTTGTGGATGTCAATTCCCACCAGGGTTTTACCTTTGACAGGGTTTCCTCGACAACAAAATATTGTGTTATGGTGTTATGCTCACTATGTTATCATTTGATTAAAGTTTTGGTTTACAAAGTTTAAAGTTTAATAATCTATCACTCAACTAATTCACCCCCTCCCCTCAGTTGTGTTGGTGGACTGTTATTCCTAAGAGGATATAGGTACACACTCAAATCCTATAACTCGGTATGAATGTACCTAGTACATGTTAAGTAAACAAGCAAACATAAAGTGTATATGCTCAACATATAAATATCTGAAGCACAAACAAACACACAGTCACATTGAAGGAGAATGAGACATCATATAGATATCGCAAGCAAGTGACTATGATTCCATCTCACTTCGTACTAGCACCAATAGAAAAAATGCATAACAATGGTGCAGTACAACATAATAATATATAATCACATGATGTAGCATTTAAATAATCATTTAGAAACGTCTAATCATATATCTACTGAAAGAAAAAAAATAGATATCCACAACATAAAAGCACCATAATAATGAGTCCAATACATCCATCAAATATAAATATAATCCTTAGTCCAAGTTTGAATACAAAATAAACCAGGAATCATCATAAATCATCATGTTACATCACTAGCATAATCATGCAGATATGATCAAATTGAATAGCAACATCATCTAGCATCTAACAACTATGATAGTGGTAATCAAAACAATGCATAATCATTGGAGCATCTCATTATGAAAATAATATAGTAATAATAATCAAAGTGTCTCTCGAGTCCAAAATAGTCATGGGACATAATGCAAACATGGGAGGCACTACATCCTCCCCCACTAGGTATAGGATTACTATTGGAAGCCTGCAAAAAGGTATGGGTACAAATATCTCAATGGTGTAGCATCCTCCCATGTGACAGAAGCCTCGTCATTTGGGTCCCTTTGGACCCTTACCTGTTCTATGTCCCAACCTCTGAGGGTCAGCCTCCAATGTTGAAGAATGTGAATGGGATCTAAAGAAAGTTGTATGTCCTCTACCTGTAGAGCACCCCAATCAAGAACATGGGTCACATCAGGAATATACTATCTTAATAAAGAAACATGAAAAACATCATGAATGCATGATAAGCTAGGTGGCAATTCCAAGCGATAGGTAACAAGAGCAATCCTTTACAGAATTTCAAAAGGTCCAACAAAACATGGAGCTAACTTAGAGCTTTTCTGATAACGGATGGGGCTCTTTCATGGAAAAACTCTCAAAAATACTTGGTAACAAATTGAAAAGTGATGATCCAGTTTATGGGCATCTGCATACTTCTTCTGCCAATCTTGAGCAGTAACCAAATGCTCTCTAATACGAACAACCTGCTGCTCCATATCCAGAAGCATCTCTGGACCCAAAACTACTCGGTCTTCTAATTGATCCCAACTCAAAGGAGTACAACATGGCCTACCATACAAGGCCTCAAAAGGTGACATGCCAAGAGAACTATGGTACCCATTATTATAGGAAAGTTAAACCAAGTGCAAATAGTCCTCCCACTTTGCCTACCGATCCATCACATACATGTGAAGCATATACTCAAGAACTTGATTCACCCACTCTGTATGTCCATCTATCTCTAGATGATAAGAAGAACTAAAATTGAGTTGTGTGCCCAGGACATGCTGAAGAGATGTCCACAATGTCAAAGTGAACACTTGATCCCTATCTGATAAAATGCTACAAGGAATCTCATGCAATCTAAAAATATCCTCCAAGAACACATGCACTACTGAGGCAAAAATATATGATGGTACTAACCAGGAAATTTAATCCCCTCTCCCCATCTCTCTGACCCCCACATCATAATGAAAGAGAAGGGACATGACAGTGATTATTGTTGCTACATGTCTGCGTAGGGGAGGAAAACGGTTTGGCACAATTTTGATGTTAAAACAACTAAAATGGTAATAACCAGGGAAGTCATTAATCCCAAAGTTATCGAAGGTGAGGATGGTAGGATTAAGTTGGAGGAGCTGATTGAATCATCTATGGTGGTTCTCAGTGACAATTTGAGGGAATCTGAGCTGGATCTTCTTAATAATGCCAAGAACAACATGCTGGACAACTACATGTCTATTAAGTGGTTATTCCATGAAGTGGGGGAGATCAAGAATAGAGCAAAAGGGACAGACAACACCAATGTTGATAGCACTGTTGAAGATCAGATGAATCTGAGTACAAGGGTCATAAAAATGGAGGATAAGATGTTGAGGTTTGAGGCAACCCTCAAAAGCATTGCAGAACAGAGATTCAACATCCTCAAAGCCTCCAATGAGCATACCAAGTTTCTCATTGATAAACTGGAAGAAAAACTTGAGGGGATAGATGTGGCCATTATTGGTGTAGAAAAAGAGTAGAAGACTGAAGAGGAACCTAGTTAGAGGACTAGGGCTAGTGCTAAGAAGAATAATAAGAAGGAGAATGATACTCTAATTGATCTCTAGAAGATAAAGGAATCTGCTGCTAAGATGGAGATCCTCGAGTCCAAGGTGGCAAGCCTGATGGAGAACATCTCTTGATTGTGTTCCCCAGCTCTTTTGGCTATCCCTATGTTGTTTGATTTTCAGTAGTTTCGTTTGTTTTTGTTGTGGCCCTGTGGTGGCCTATTTCATTTTTTGGTTCTGCTTCTTTTTTTCTAGGCAAACTTTTTGATCTTTAGCTCTGTATTAGGTTTTAGGCACCCTATAAAACCTATTTTACTTAATCAAAAATAGTATACGATGGTCTCATGGGTAAAAAGTGAGCTACTTTGGATAACTTTACCACTATCACCATAATAGCATCATGGAGACATGATGATATAGGCAACCCTGTAATAAAATTGATGGATATAACTTATCCCATTTCCACTCGTGAATGGAATGTGGCTACAAAAGACCCACATAATGTTGATGCTCTACCTTCACTCTCTGACACTCAAGGCATCGAGAAACAAAATCAACAACATCATGCCTCATCCCTACCCAAAAGTAAAATTGTCTAAGGTCAGCATGCATCTTCTTAACGCTATGATGTGCGGAATACAGTGCACAATATACTTCTAACAAAATCAAAGAACAAAGTTTCACCGATACTGACACATAAATGCACTCATGGTGCCACAAAAGTCCATCTAACTCTAATGAGTATCCTAAAAAATTACTTGCAAGGGTACGTCCAGACTTAATCTCCACTCTAACCTCCTGATACCATAAATCACTAGGCAAAACCTCAAGGATATGGCTACACAAATCCACTCCTAGGGACAAAACATATATCTCATGTCTTCTCCTACTCAAGGTATATAAAACAACATTCTCCTTCCCCTTGATGTAATGAACATCAAAATCATACTCACACAAGAACTCCATCCAACGACATTATTATGCATTCAAATTTGGCTGGGAAAAGATATATTGTAGGCTACGATGATCACTATGCAGCTCAAACCTATGACCCAAAAGAAAATGTCTCTAGTGCACTAGCACATGCACAACTTCCGCTAAATCCAAATCATGGGTGGGGTATTTAATCATGATCCTTGAGCTTCTGGGACTCGTAATCAATCACTCTTCCCTCCTGCATAAGGAATTCTCTCACACCCTCCAAAGATGCATCAGTGCACACCATAAACTCACATGTAGGATCTGGCACTGCTAAGATAGGTGCACTAGTCACATGCTCCTTAAGAGCCTCAAAAGTTGACTCACACTATGAAGACCAAACATACTTCTTCCCTTTCCTCTGAAGAGAAGTGATAGGATGAGCCAACCAAGAGAAATCCTTCATGAATTGACACTAGTAGCCCGCCAAACCCATGAAACTATGAACCTCAGGAATGCTAGTTGGTGCTGGCCAATCCATAATAGCTTGGATCTTTAAAGGATCCACAGAAATACCCTTTCTAGAGATAGTATGACCCAAATACTTCACCTTAGTCTAGTTGAACTCACATTTGGTTAGGTTTCCATACAACTGATGATCACATAAAATTTGAAATACCTAATGCAAATGGACCTCATGTTCCTCCATAGTCCTTGAATAAATAAGTATGGCATCAAGGAAAAACTGATCGAGGCAAGTGCGGAATACCCCATTCATCAAAATCATGAACACTGATGACATGTTTGTTAACTCAAAAGGTACACCCGTAAAATCATAATGCCCATAGCGTGTACAAAAATTTGTCTGATGAATATCGACTTCCTAGATGCAAAGATGATGGTATCCCGACTTCATATATATCTCTGAGAACACTCTCACTCCCTTCATCTGATCAAACAAATCATCAATCCTCAACAAGGGATATCAGTTCTTCACTATCACCTTATTCAATTGTTGGTAGTTAATGCACAAGCATAGAGATACATACTTTTTCTTCACAAAGATGAATGGTGCACCCCATGGGGATACACTAGGATGAATATGGCCCTTGGACAACAAATCGTCTAGCTGCATCAAAGCTCACTCAACTCCTGAGTAGTCATATGGTAAGGTGCTTGAGAAATAGGCTCAGCTCCAAGAATGAGATCAGTGCAAAAATTGATGTCATGTTGCGGTGACATACCTAGTATCTCATCTGGAAACACATTGACAAACTCATGGAGGAGTGGATGGTCATCAAGCGATACCCCTTGACTCTAAACCCCGTCTGGGTCACTAACCATCTCACACTTTGTTTTAACTGCTTGACTTAGATTATCCCAAGAGAAACTGGTCTCTAGACCCCTACTAGCTCAACTCGCCCACCTATGTCATCGACACACTATACCAAATTACATTGGCAATAAATACTTTCCTAGTGAGAAGCTAACCAGTCCATACCCAAAAAAATGCCATAAGATCCTAAGGGTAATATGCAAAGATCAATGGTGATGGTGAAGGTTCTCAAATCCAACACACAACCATGAACAAGGGAATCCATGGTCACTTTGGATCCCCTGGCCAACTCAACCTGCCACCTATCAACCTATCGTGCTACCACTAGGCCACATCACTGAATAAAAGAGGGTGAAATAAAAGAATCTAAAGAACCAAAATCAAATAAAATAGTGGTAGGAATACTGTGTAACACACTTGTAGCCTCAACTATGGTACCCTAATACTCGGCCTGATGGTTATCAACCGCCGCAAATACTCTATGGGACCTACCCATGTCCCCAACTATAGGCTCTAACATGGTTGCACCCCTACTCGATCCTACCGGCAACTTCTGAGGATACATCCTCGTCCTGTGTCCATGCTGGCCATAATAAAAACATGGTTCTCCAACATAACCATGTCCACTCTGGGGCACACTAGACTACTGAAAAATCCCCCTACTAGGGCTTGGCTAAACACTCTAAGCTGGTCAGTTGGACTGCGCCTGTTTTCCCCACTGCTAAACATGCCCCTTCCCTCCTTGGGTACCCAAACCATGGCCACTTTGTTGAATCTAAGAATATCATGGTTTACTTAAATGAGGGTGACCTTTCTTCGAAGGTTTTGATTGAGTATTGGTTTGGCCCAATAGAATATGTGTGAGTAGATGGTGCAGTTGGCCCTGTAGGTCATGCACTATGGCTCTATGTACCTTCCCTACTACTGAATCCCTTCACCACATTGCTCTCAACAATCCTCACCTTATCGACAATAACTGCTAGTGTCCTAGGCTGATGCATATGTATGTCTCCAATAATAGAGACATTAAGGCCCTGAACAAAGTGATGAGTCAAGAGGACCTATTCATGGTTATAGCTGGAATACTACCTCAGCTCAAAGAACCTTTGCTCATACTGATCCACCGACATGGTACCCTATCTGATCTCATGAATCTCATTTGCACAAGTCTCTCTATAATAAGAAGATAGAAACCTCTCTCTAAACTGCTCCTCAAATATCTCCCAGGTGAGATCTGCAAGATTAATCTGGAGCTTCTATTCCTCTATATTCCACCAAGTGGTAGCATGGTCTCTCGAGTGCATGACCGCACAATGGGCTCAAGGTTTCTCGCATAGGGATACATAGTGAAGAAATGTCCAAGGTATAACAACCATGTCTTAACCTTACTATTGCCTCCCTTACCATCAAATAATAATGGTCAAGACCGCATGAGGTCTCTCATCATATCCAAATGAAGGTTTCCTTGACATCTACAACCCTGCCCCTCCTATGTTCTCCTCTAGCACTAGGTGGTGTACAAGAATGCTCACGCTCTCTCCTCTCTTCTCCATGTTTAGACATTCAGGAACCTCCCCCCTAAGATCCTTCATGCTCTGATCCCTCATGTTATGACCTGTCAAGAATGTGTCCCAACTGAGCTATGAGCTCCTAGATCAAAGGTACCAATGCCTTCACAGCACCTTGGTTCTCTCCCTGCCTTTCCTTCCCCTTATGTTCCTCCTCATGATGCTCCTCCTATAATTCCTCACGGTTCTCTTCCTCATGGTCATTTCAACTGACATTTGTTGTCCATGACCCCATCCACGTCTACATGTAGGAGGAATCCTTCATAGACCAACAAGGCATGGGTCAGAACCACGTGATAATATAATAACTCACACCACAAGCATAAACTATATAAAAACAAGTATCAATATATACACTTCAAAACTTAAACCAACATAATGGGAGCATAACAACGAGATCCCAATGTTTGAACATGGGCTCTAATATTAGATGTAATGCCGCACTCAGGAATCCTTGGCCACAAGGATCAAACAAGTACTAACATTTTTTTTAAGATAGAATTATCCAACATATAAACATATCGCAAGTGGAAGACTAACACAACAACCAAAGATTCCCAAGCCTATACTACGATCATGATTTAATTACTGTCTACATGTTTAACATACAAGCTTCATCCAAATTACCATGATAACATACAATCAATGATTTGATTTTAAAACCCAAAGTACAATTCCTACCATGGTTAATCATACAAGTTCATTGACTAAGTTAAAATGCATAACCTAACATGAATTACATCAATTTACCCCAAGGACGATCGATATTTGATCTATTTTGAATTGGAAATATGTGTCCCCCAAAAGGGTATCCAAAAATCCAATTTACATCTTCCAGTTGAGGGAAAAATTTCCCTTTATCCATCATATGAGTAACTCCATCAGTTCCTCGTACAAGCAAGGATTAGGTGCAGTAAAATAAAACACCACAACTTATACAACAAAATAATTGGAAAGAAGGGTCTCATACGAATAAATAATAGGTACCATACGACATGTAATCATGGGTCGTATGGAAACATACCAATACTCATACGACAATGCACTTAGCTCCATATGGACTTTGTTCTGGAAGCCATAACTTTTGCATCCGGAGTCTGATTGACTCCGTTAAAAATAAGTCAAAAATATCTTGACAAGCTCTACAACATGAAAGACCTAAAACCATCTTAGGACATCAACATTTTTTTACGATCCACTTGAATCAGATAAGGTCTAATAAGGAATGTGTTGTTGCCAAAGGCACAACAACCAAGATCCTTAATGCAACAAATGCATAGGCATGTTAACACCAATGCACAACATGAAAAGAAAGCAATATCCATGTCGAGAACTACCAGATAGACGCATATCAAGGATATGGACACTCGATCACCAAAAAATAACATAAATGTAAGAATCTAGATCATCTAATATCATACTACTACATTCTAATTCATTACAATGAGAGTAACAACATCAAGTACATATTCATGTGCATCAAGTAACTGCATAATTCATCAAAAGTAAACCGAAGAAGCAAATGAACAACAAGATCTGATCCCATAGTTGGAGGGAGACCATCTCTGTACTCTGATCCCCATCATTGGTATAGGTTATCAATGTCTCCCAATCACATGGAATCCATAGGCCCACCCCACTATGCTCATGGAGAAAATGACCCGAGCACAGTCACATAGGACACACACACACAAGAGGTTATACACACACACATACACACCAACCAATGGATGACTCAAGGCACACATATGATCATGAATGCCAATGCAGTATTCCAAGTCACTACTTAGAACACACTATAAGCTAATATGTAGGGACTCTAGTGGAGTGTCATCACTTGGCTTGTACTAGCCCAAGTGGTATATGGTATGGTAAATCAACTCCCTTAGGATACCTCATACTTTATCCTCATACCATCTCACGCATGAGACTAGCTACCATACAGATACCACACCCTCACACCGACTCACTTGGGATACTCGACTACTGTACAAGTGTTCTCTTATCTTACATTAAGTTTTATTACTGATGTGTTTATTTGGTTATCACTTTATTAAACCCTCTTCACATTACCTTGTCGGCCACTTCCAGGCCAGGATAACCATGAGAAGCCACTCCACACCTCTACTCATACATACGCTTTCTCACCATATGATGAGTATTCACAAGGCGATACAATATCCCAACCCAACCCCCAAATGATCAAATACTCAATTGGCCTATATCCAGGAGTTTGGTTCTTGAAAGATCTTATCATAGGAACACTCATGTGCATGTGTGTGGGCACAAACAACACCATGTCAAAAATGAAACAACAATATGCAAGGGGATAGATCCAAGAAAAGCAACAAGATGATAAAATCATAACCACACTCAGGGAAACACAACTAGGTGGGAACCAAAAGGATATACAATGACACATAGATCAATCGGCCATGTTTCCAAGAGCACGTATTCCAATGGAGTTTGTAAGTAATCTCTTTAGCATACGAGGATGGCACATAATGCCCAAAATAAATCAATTTCTCAAATTCTAACAAATCCGACTAAAGGCAAAATCCATAATTTAAACTTGATGGATCACTTTCAGATCGTGATATAAAAATACTTGGAATTTCCTCTAACCATTCTGACTATATGATCCTAATCCTTGCACCAAAGGCTACTAAAAACATAATTCAATTCAAGCCAACAAGGTGAAAAATAATTACAAGGTGGCACGCAAAATGAGGCAACACCGAAATTCAAACATTTTGGAATTTGATGAAATTGAAAACGCACTTCTAAAACATGTCCAAACTCCCAAAAACCAAATAAAATTCAAGTTATGGGCACACATACAAAATATGACAATATAACTATGTAATACCTTCATTTTCCAAAACATGAAACACATAAATAATCATGTTCGTCCAATCGGGTCACGTAATTACATGAAAACAAAGGGGAACTAGTTCTCAACCTCCAAACATTAAGAAACCAAAAGAACTCAACAAAATAGAGTAGAAAAATTAAAACAAGAAGGCCCTACCTCACTCGAAATGCTCAAAACTAGGAATGAAGAGAATAAATTAGAGAAGGCTTCAAACATGTCAAAAATCTTTGGGAAGATGGAGATCCACGCTACGAATTCAACGAGCCTTTCCTCGCAATGATCTGACGAGCCAATCTCCCACAATGAGCAAATTACTAAATTTTCCAAATAATGTTTTGGAGCAAAACTCAAATTCTCAAAAACATAAAATGAGAAGTGAGTCTAAAAACTCATCTTTTGCCTAATATAAGCATTTTTATGAAAGTGACTTATAAATTAGAATATTAATCCACTTAATAAACAAATTGGCCCTTTTTCCAAATTCATTAAAATAATTCCAGGCATTTGGAATTCAACTGTGGAAAATTAGCCGGTAAATAAATAAAATAAATCAATCATTAAAATTCCCCAATAAACAATTAAATCAACATTTAATTTAATAATTTCTGTGACAACAACAAAACCCTAAATTCACATACATGCTCACTGGTCAAATCACACAATGCATTATGAATATGGATTTACCACAATAACTAGAGGGTTAATAATAATAACAATGTTACAAACACGTCGTCTATATATGGATGACATTGGATCAACATGAAAGGTCAAGGTCACTATCTCTTGGTGCTACTGCTGGGGATATAGGAACACACTCAAATACTGTAACTCAGGATGAATTTAACTGGTACTTGTTCAGTGAACAATCAAACATCAAGTGTAGATTCTCAACATATAAATAGCCAAAGCACAAACAAACACATAGTCACGTTGAAGGAGAATGGGACATCATGTAGATCTCACAAGAAAGTGACCACAACTCCGTCTCACTTCGTACTAGCACCAACAAGAAAAATGCACAATAGTGGTGCAATACAACATAACAATATATAATCACATGATATATCATTTAAATTAAATCATTTACAACCATCTAAGCATATATCTAATGAAGGTAAAAGACAAATATTCAAAACATAAAAGCACCATAATAATGTTGATCAACTGATGAATATATGATGGAGATGACGAAGACCGAGTGATATCGAGTATCATGATTGTAGAAATGGTTAGATCAATTATTGCTTTGACATTGATGTCAATCAATTGATTAATTGATTTTTATTATTGTGAAGCGATGATGAGCTGGATGAGGATATGAATTAAATGAAGATTGTTAGAAGATCTACGAATGTGAAAATTTAATGAGAATATCTAAGGTGAAGATCAAGTGGTTTAACTGAATTGTGAGAGTTCCAAGAAAAGTACAAGTTTCGAGGTAAAAGTGAAATGGTTTATCGAGTTGTGAATTATGAAGAAGATGATCAAACGACTGAGCACAAATGAAGGAAAATCAAATTAAGGAGATTTAGAGGAAAAAGTATGTCTATATAAAGAATAGGAAATTAACAGAGAATGCAGTTGCTGGCGAATTGAACAGAGAAGAAGAAGATGAAGAACAACATTTATCGAGCAGAACAAAGAAACATAGATTGAAGAATCTACAATCTGAGAAAGAGATAAATGGAGTTTGTGATGTCAGTATTTAATTGAACATAAAGGATCTGACACAAGAAAAGTTAGTTGCTATATTTATAGATCAAAGTTTATTTTTGCTTATTAATATTTGTAACAGAGAAATATCTTAACCGAGTGGATTTACCAGTTCTATTTGTAAAACCTAGACTTAGGTGACATTTCAAAAGAGTGTTTAAAGACCTCTAACAAGGCCATTTTTAAAAGAGTGAATATCTTAACAAATCTGAGGTAAATCCCTTAATAGGGTCACATTTAGCAAATGTGTTTATAATCATTAACAGGATAATTTCTTAACTGAGCGTACCTCAGAAGGGTACATTATTATTGTGGGTTACAATTCCCATTGAGGTTTTTCCCAAATCGGGTTTCCTCGTTAAATTTGGTGTCAGCTGAGTTATATTTGAGTTCATATGATGTTACTAAGTTTGAATGAATGATTTACATATATGAAATATATTGTTGTTTAAGTTATTAAGTTGTTTGGTGAATTGGTTGATTACTATATTCAGTATTACCAAGTGATTCAGAGAGTTTAGTTTTAAATGTTTAAGTTTTGATTTTTCTGATTCACCCCCCTCTCAGTGGACCAACAATTGGTATCAGAGCTAAGTTAATCTGGAGTGATTAGTTTAAAAGGACTTGTGTTAAGATCTAAAGATGTATAAGAGGGAAACACCAAAGCTCAATAGGGATCATTTCTCTACATGGAAAAGTAGGATGAGGTTGCATGTGTCTGGAGTAGGATAATATGGAATTCACTTTCTTGATAATGAATATGTAACATTGACTACTGCACCTTTGACTATCAGTGAGCAAAGACAGAAACAAGAACACATACAAGTTATGATTGAGATTGATTCTACACTTACTGACCAGGAATATGATGAAATTGATGGTTGTGATACTTCTAAACAGATGTGGGATAAGCTTATTTTGACCTATGGTAAAGATCAACATGTTCAGAAGGCTAAAGCAGAAAGTTTGAGAGGAAATTTTAACTCTATGAGGATGAAAGGAGAGAACATAATATAATATCGTACAAGACTTAAGGAGACTATTAGTTCTATTAGAGGAGCTGGTGGGATCATAATGAAGGATTATGTTACAAGCAAGATGTTGAGAACCCCACTACCGAGTTATGCTATTCGTGTATCTGTTATACAAGAGTTAAGATCTATTCCCTAGATGAATGTCTCACTGGATGCTACTATTGGTAAGTTAACTGCATTTGAGTTAAATGATTTTGACAATAGTTTGTCTGCTACATCTAAGATTGAATATGCATTTAAGTCTAATTTAAAGATTGGAAAAGCTAGGGAAGTTGAAGCCAAAGATGGATATTTGAGCAGTGATAGTGAGAAATTTTACAGTTGTACTAAACATCTTGAAGAGTTATTTACTAGATGTGATGAGAATGAAAGATAATTTGAAGTTTTCTTGACTAGAAGGCTACAAAGAGGCAAAGGCAAATACTGAGGTATCTTTCCCTTGAAAGGTTTTAATTGTGATAAAATTGGTCACTTTGCATCTAAATGTCCTGAGAAAGATAAGGAGGAAAAGAAAGATAACAAAGATAAGGACAAAAGAGAAAACAAATTCAGGAGATATAGAGACTAAAAAAATAAAGGTAATAAATCTTTTCATATTGCTAATGAAGGACTAAGTGATGATGGAAAAGAAGTTGTTTATGTTGCTATTAAATATGATTCTGATGAAGAACCAAGAGCCCTAATATCACAAGCAAGTAAGAATGAAACATGGATTATAGATAGCGGTTGTTCACATCACATGACTAGTGACATACTTAAGTTTATTTCATTGGAAAAACATGATGGAGGATTTGTTAGATTCGATAATGATGCTTCGTATCTAGTGAAAGGAAAGGGTTCTATAATTCTGCTGAATAACACAAGATGTGATGATGTTTGTTGGGTTAAAGGAATAAAGTATAATCTATTGAGTGTTGCACAACTAAACAATACAGGTCACCGACTAGAATTTCAATATGGAAAGGTGAAAGTATTTGATGAGAAGGATAGTCTGATTTCTACTGAAGAACAATCTAAAGGTAATTTACTTTATCTCGATACTTCTATGTTGCATGTTTGCTAAAGTTGAAGAAGTTTGGTCATGGCACAAAAGGCTTTGTCATTATAATTTTGACAAATTAATCAAAGTGAGTAAGAATAATAGAGTAAGAGGACTAGTAAGATTAGAAAAACTTGAGAATGTTGTGTGCAGAGAATGTCAGATGGGTAAGATGACTAAATCTAGTTTTTCAAGCAAGACCTTTGTTACACAAGGAATTTTGGATTTAGTGCATACTGATTTATGTGGAACCATGGGGACTCAAAGCTATTATGGAGACATGTATTTTATTCTATTTGTGGATGATTATTTTAGAATGATGTCTATAATGTTTTTAAAAGAAAATCATTTCAAATGTTTAAGTGGTATAAGGACCGAGTTGAAAAATAAACTGGAAGATAGTTGAAATGTCTGAGATCTGACAAAGGAGGTGAGTTTACTTCTGATGAGTTTACATTGTTTTATAATGAGAATGGAATTAAGAGACAGTTGTAATCATCAAGGACACCACAACAGAATGAGATTGTTGAGAGAATAAGTAGATCTATTTTTTATTGTGCTAGGACACTGATGATTGAAAAAGGAGTTTCACATAACTTTTAGAGAGAAGTCGTGAGTATTGTTGTTTATACGTTAAACCGAGTACAAATGAAGAAATGTACACACAAGACACCTTATGAAATATGGTATGAACACAAACCTAATGTTAGTTACTTTAAAAATTTTAGGAGAAAATTCTATATTCTGAAAGATTCTAGAGAAGGAAAGTTTGATTCAAAAGGAGAAGAAGAGATATTCTTAGGATATTCTACAAGGAGTAAAGCTTACAAATGTTTGAAAAAAGTTACTAACAAGATGATGGAAAGTGAAAATGTAAGAATTGATGAATTTGCAAAAAGGAATGATGAAGATAGAAAAAAGAAACCAGAGGATTATGAGAAGTTTGTATATGTTCAACCTAATGTTACCAATACCTTACCGAGAGCACCTACCGAGGAGGAAGATGAACAAGGAGTTCCACAACCGAATGTTGATATTGAAGAACCGAGAGCTACCAAGCCTATTTTGGAAAAGTATGTGAGAAGGCACCATTCCCCGAGAAAGATTATTGGAAATAAGGATGGTGAAGTGATGACCAGAAGCAAGGTAAGTGAAAATACATGTTTGATATATACATTTGAGCCAAATAAAGTTAAGGAAGCACTAGATAATGAACATTGGATGAAAGCAATGAAAGAAGAGTATGATCAAATTGAGAAGAACAAGACATGGACATTAGTACCCAGGCCCAAAGACAAAAATGTTATAGGTACTAAATGGATTTTCAGAAACAAATTGAATGAGCATGGAGAAGTTATCATAAATAAAGCTAGATTGGTTTGCAAAGGTTATGCACAAGAAGAATGTATTGACTATGGAGAGACTTTTGCACATGTTGCTAGATTGGAAGGAGTTAGAATACTTCTAGCTTATGTTGCTTATTAAGTCTGCATTTCTTAATGAGATACTTTAAGAAGAATTATACATTGAGCAACCTGAAGGATTTATTGAGAACACAAATAAGAACAAGGTATGTAAGTTACATAAAGCTTTATATGGTTTGAAACAAGCACCCCAGAATGGTATGAGAGATTACACTCTTATCTAATAAAAAATCGATTTCAAAGAACAAGTGATAAGAGTAATGTTTACTTGAAATGTGACAGTGATAATAAAGTTTTGATTGTTGAAATTTTTGTTGATGATATTATATTTGGAGACAATGACACTTTATGTAAAGGATTTGCTAATGAAATGAGAAAAGAGTTTGAAATGTCAATGATTGGAGAGATTAAGTTCTTTCTTATTCTAAAAATACAACAAGTTACTGGAGGGATATTACACAAGACAAGTATATCAAAGAGATCCTTAAAATTTTTGGTATTGAAGATTCCAAGCCTGTTGGAACACCTATGGTTACTGGATGTAAATTATCAAAAGAGGATGAAACACATGAGGTGGATAATACTCTTTATCAATCCATGATTGGTAAATTGCAATATGTTGTTCACAACAGACTTGATATAGCACACACTATTTGGATTTTTGCAAGATTTTCTTTTAATTTGAAGGAAACACATATGTCTGCGGTAAAAAGAATTTTGAGATATCTAAAAGGCACAGAAGAATATAGTTTATTGTACAAGAAAGGAGGTACTTTTGATCTGCAAGTCTACACTAATGCAGATTGAGTTGGAAACATTGATGACATGAAAAGTACTAGTGGAGGCACATTCTTTCTAGGTGAAAGATTGGTTACATGGCTGAGAAAGAAACAAAGTTGCATTTCACAGTCTACTGTCGAGGCTTTGTGCAAATATAGTAAGGATTAAGCAATTACTTGAAGGTATGCAAGAAGAGATCATAGATTTAGTTACTATTTTTTGTGATAATACAAGTGTTATTAATATATCAAAGAGCCCGATTATACATTCAAAGACCAAGAACATTTCTATCAAGTATCACTACTTGAGAGAATAAGTTCAAGAGAAGAATGTGAGATTGGAATATGTGAATTCAAAAGAACAATTGGCTAATATATTTACAAATCCATTACCTAAAGATGCTTTTGAGTATCTCAAAGGTAAATTGGGGGTTCTTCCCCTATCCAATGTTCACTAAAGAGCATGAGGCATGCTGCATCAATTCTATATTTCACTCGAATATCTATTTTTGAATTGATGTTAGCATGACACACTTTAGGTGATTCCTAAAGTTGTGAAAATATTTTTGTATCTAATGTTTTATGAGTACATGTCAGGTATAATCCACTACTGGAACAATTTTTTAAGAGTATAACTTTTTGGCATTGTTGTCAAAGAGGGAGAGGATGAATTGATGACATTTATCCTTAAGGGAGATATTGATGAATTAAGAGAGAATGGATTGGTAATATTTACTCATGAAGGAGAATATGAATATATGTTACAAAAACAAAAGATTTATCCAAGAGGGAGATTCGGATCAGAGTTCAAAGTGGAAACATAAATATCAACTTAGAGGGAGTACAATTATGTATTAGAGAGTTTTTAATGATCAATTGTTATAACACTGTTATAGTGGTTTCCATAAATGAAAAAGAGGGCAATTCTTGATCAATTGATGAATATTTGATGGAGATGATGAAGGTCGAGTGATACCGAGTATCATGATTGTAGAAATGGTTAAATCAATTGTTATTTTGTCTTTTTTTCTCTATTAAAGATATATGATTTTATTGATTTTATAATAACGGAAACATCCAAGTGTCTAGCTCGATCTAACTAACAAAATGAGAGCCAAAACATATATCGACAATGTATACTTTCAACTACACCTGACTACTATATCTGGAATAGAAAAAAAACTCCTAAACTATCACAGTATACGGAAGAGAGTTATACAAAAATTAATCAACAATGCATCAAAATACTATCATCTAAGTGGTCCAAAGTCTTCCTCTCTATAGGGTACCCAGGTGACCCAGCCAAGTGGTCCTTCCATCCATTTTAGCACTTCATCCCTCCTGAGGTGTGGTTCATATGGGTGTGCCAGGGGAACTACTACTGGAGCCCCGGGGCCTGAAACTGCTCTAATGGGGACAACATTGATGATAGGTCTATCATCCTTGTTCAATCCTTGTATCTCTGCCATGAAGTTGTGTAGTGCAACTTTAAATGGATCCATCTCCTCTATTTATTTAGTCCAGGTGTAGTCATGTGACACCTCCCAAGCCCCAAGTCTTACCATCCCGTTCTTGAATAGGTCATGCAACTTCTTTTTCTTGATCTTGATCACCACTGTAGCCTGCACAACAATGTCATGGAATATGAGTCTCTTGAGATACTCAGTAAGGATTCTGTCATGTCCACCAAAAATAATATCATTTCTCTTTTTCCAGATGTGCCACATAATTAAATTAGAGATAAGTGCAAAAAAACTATTAAAAGGCTGATTTAATCCATTAATATGCCCTGATAAGATGTCAAGAACTGAAACAACATAGCATTGAGGGAAGCCAAAGAGTTTCTAGATATCACTAGCAAATGGGCAGGAGAAGAATACATGACTGACAGATTCAGGGTGAGGGAAAAAGGCATAGGGACTCAGGTCTCCATTGGGCAATCGGAAGGGAAGCCTGTGTAAGATAAGGCGCCAAAGAAAGCACTTGATTTTGGGTTTAGCAATGGAGGACCATAGGTTAAGAAAAACTTTGCTCCATTTATCAGACCCAAGGTTGAGGTTCCAACAATTGTTAAGGTGAGGGAAAATGGGGGAGTCTAAGGAAAGAAGGTTATAGATAGCCTTGGGATTGGATTTGGTAATCAGGGTTCCATCAGACCATTTGTATTGGGTATGGCAATCACTATCCACGTGCATCTGTTTATCGAGGAAGAGGCTACCACAGGCCTCCTTAACCACTGAGTATGTTCTAAACTGGGATTGGGGGAGGTTGTAATTATTTTTCAGAATATCCCATTCCATTAACTAATCATCCTGTAAGATATCTACAAGGTAGGAGATGCCTTTCTCATCCCATTTCTTGGTCGATCACCCCTGTTGTAGTGCCAACGAATTGTCTCTATTCTTGAGATTCCACCATATGGATTTATTACCACATATTGTACCATGGTTATAAACAATATTATTGTCATTAATGTGTTGTCTGACCAAGTTCCAAGCATTCCATATAGATTTGAACAAGGCTGAGCCATGTACATTAACTTCAAACTCCCCTGCAATAATGTCATTCATGGAAAGGTGATTCCATCCTTTCCCTTTCTTGGGGTGTCCTCTAGCTATGTTACCTCTGATCAAAGGTTTCCAAGGCTCCTCTCCTACCAGGGCTCTAGTGATCCACTTAGTAGCCAAGTACATTCCTTGAGTTTTGATGTCCTTAAGGCCAATTCCTCCTTGTTTCTTGTTTTTAGTGCACCATTTCCATTTGACAACATGGCTGGCTCTTTTTCCTCTACCATCAGACCATAGGTAGTCTCTTATAATTTTTTGGATATGGTTGAACTGGTACTGGCTGAAAAGCCAGGCAAAAGATAAGTATAAGGTGTAGGATGAGAGCACTTTCTGACAGACTTGAGCCCTTCCAGCCAATGAGAGATATTGGTTGTCCCATTTGTTTAGTTTCTTTTCCACTTTCCTTTTGACCATCCCCCACATGTCTTTAAGGTTGGGGTTTAGAGAGAAGGGGATGCCCAGGTATTTAACCTAGTAGTCTGGACACTCCCACCTATAGTTCCATCTAGATAGCCAATTCGGAGGTTCTTCTATCCACCCTAAGAAGAGGGATTTGTCCATAGAAATTTTGTTCCCAGAGGCCAAGCAGAACATTTTCATCTTTTCCATGAAGAAGGTTAAGTTCTCTGATTCAAGTTTTAGTAGTAGGGTTGTGTCATCAACAAATTGGATATTGATGATCTCCTTCTTCTCTGGAAGTAGAACACCTCTGACCCTTGGGATGATAGTATGATCAACAATGATATGTCCCATTGCTTCTGCTGCTATTAAAAATAGTGTAGGGACCAAAGGGCATCCCAGTCTTATTGATCTTGTCAGTTCAAAGGACTCTGATTTAAAACCATTTACCTCTACTATTGTATGGGCCCCTTTCATTAAGGTTTGGACCATAGCTATGAAATAGTTGGGGAATCCCAGTGCTTCCATTATCATGTTAACAGAGTCCCACTCTATCTTGTCATAGGATTTTTCATAATCTAGCAGGAGCATACAAACTTGCCACTTAGAATCCCTAGCCCACTCCATAGCTTCCCAATAGGAGACAACATTATCTAGAATGTATCTACCCTTAACAAAACTAGTTTGGCTGCAGTCAATAATGTTGGGGAGAATCTTCTTGAGCTTGGTAGCCACGACTTTGGCTAAAATTTTATAGGAGGTGTTCAGAAGGGTGATGGGTCTCCAGTTCTTTATAAGTGATTTATCACCTTCTTTAGGGATAATTTTGATAACCCCATGATTGATATCTTTGCCCAAAGTACCAACCTCAAAGGCTTCATTGTACAATTCCAACAGATCCAGGCTGATCCAGTCTATGTTTTTCTTGTATAATTCTATGGGCAATCCATTCGGCCTTGGGGCCTTTTCTACTGCCATCTGAGTAATAGCCTCCTTGATTTCTAAAACTTTAATAGGTTGCCTGAGAAGGAGAGAATCCTCTTCCTTCATTTTATTTGGGATCAAATTTCTGATGTTATTCAAGGTTGTTGTCATCCCAGCTCCATATCCTTCGGAGATAAAGAGCTTATGGAAGTAGTTCTTAAAGGTAAGAAGGATTTGTGATTGGTCTTCAATATTGGACCCCTCCTCCCAAATTTCCTCAATCTTACATCTTGCCTCTTTCTGTTTGAGAAGATTGAAAAAGAATTTGGAGCCTTTGTCTCCATGTTCTATCCAGTTGCTTCGGGATCTAATCTTAACTCCTATGATCTTATCATTCTGAATCTTCCTAAGTTTTTTTTTTTTTTACCATTTTTAGGGTGGCTCCCTCTGAGGAGGGTTCCCTTTGTAGTTCTATTTCAGCATTTGAGAGTTGTTCCTGCAATTCATCCTTTGCCTTCCTACCATCCCTAGCTTTCTTACCCCCTGTAGTTTGGAATAAAACTCTCCAAATAGCTATGTTTCGGTCCCATTTGTCCCTGATACTGTTGTGACCAGCCACATTGTTGTTAAACCATATTATCATCAGGATTGCATTATTGATGCCTGGCTCCTGAAGAAGGGAAGTATTAATATAGAATGATCCAGTCTTTGGTTTCCTCTTGGGGGAGTTACAGACTAAGAGGAATCTAGAGGAGATGGGATGGTGGTCAGAGAGAGTAAATGGGGTGACTTTGACTGCCCTACCAGCCTCATCCTTTGAGCACTTAAAGGAAACTTGGTTGTAGTAGAATCGGTCCAACCAAGAATAGATCCTCTTATTTCCTTGCTGAAAATTACACCAGGTATACCATATATCCTTATGGTCATCCTTATTACCTCTTAGGGGGTCGATAAGTTTGTGTCTATTAAGGAACTTATTCCAGAAATACTGCTCACCTCCTTTCCATTCCAGCTAGTTACCTCCAAGCTTATCATGGGGGTGGTCTACCATATTGAAATCACCACCTATGATCTAGGGGATATCTTCAAGGGAGTTCAACCATTTCCATAGTTCAATCCTTTCCCTATAGTCATTAGGGGCATAGACTGAACATAGCCCAAATTTGGTTTGGTGGTCTTCTAAAATAGTCCAAACCGCTCTGTTGCATGGTGATAATCCCCACTATAGGACTTTGTTGGCCCATTGGGAGCTGAGGAGGATGGATATCCCACCTTTCCCCTAGATGTGGGAGGATGAGAAAGATGAGGCTTCTCTCCAAATGTATTTAAGAGCTATGTCGAGATAGAATTTGTTGTCTTTGACCTCCTAGAGCATCAAACAATTAATTCCTTTGTATGCTCTCTTAAATCTCTAGAAATGTATTTTCTATCAGGGGACTCCAGTCCCCTGACATTCCAGGAAGCAATCTTGAGATCCATAAACTAGGAGGGGGATTTAGGCCCATTCCTAAAGGTTGAGAAGCATTTAGGGATGTCCTTAGTCTGTGGCTCCCGAGTTTCTTTCTTGTTACTCGAACCTGTTGGTCTTCCTCTTTTTTTCTTACCCTTACTAGGGTCTATCTCTTCCCCTTCTTTTATGGGGTTCTCATCCTTAGAAAGGGAATTGGAGACTCTCGGGATACTTTTGATTTTGTTATATTTGAGAACTTCTTCCCAAGGGCTATCAATGAATGACACTATAGCCTAGTTTTGGTTAATGCCCTTATCACTAAAGACTTCTTTAAAGGAGGCTCCATGGGTCTTCAAAGGTGGTGAACTGCCTCACAATAGGTGCTTAGTAATCGTGCCCAAAGTCTCTCTTAGGAATAGTTTATTCAATCTAAGGATCACTTCTCCCACCATGAGGTGCATTTAGTTTGTCAACCCAGGGATGTATACTTGAAATGGTATGACACAGTATGTGCACTAAGTTCCTTAAAGAGCCACTCTACCTATGCTGCAGGAAAGTAAATTACATGAAAGGAATCTATACTAGAGCTGCAGGAAGGAAAAAACACTTACTCCTTACTAAAATGAATGCTACAACTTGCAAACTCTACTTAAACCTATTATTTCAACCTAGAGCATTCACTATAACTATCCTTGTAGGTGCTGCATGAACATTCACAAAGTACAATGCTGCAAGAAGAAACTGTAATCTTAGATCTAGAATGCTTGGAAATGCAGAAAGTAAATATATTCTACTTCTACTCTAATCCACCTACCAAGTGGGCCCCCTTGGTTGGCTTCTGCTAATTTATGAACACATAATATAAACCAAAAGTTACTTCATTATCTTTCAAAACTAATTACATGAGAATGATTCATGAAACTGAAAATGAACTTGTTGTGCAAGATACAATCAGAACATTGTATTCCAAAAATCTCTGAACCTACAAACTATAAATCTCATCCCTGTAAATAGAGTATTGACTTCTTTAGTCTGAAACAAAAAAAGGAACTATCTAACTAAAATCGCGCCAAAGAGAAAAAAAAAAGAAGGAAACACAACAACCCACTACATATGCAATGAATTCTGGGTGACCAAGTCAACATGCTAGAAATACAGAGGGAATATAGCAGAGCTACATTCATGCATCTCTGAAACAGTGGCTCCTAATTTGCGGTAGTTGTGTCTTCTGATGCCATGACGGCTTATCCATTCGAAGATGGTCTTTAATGTCCTCCTTCAATGCTGTCAACCACTCCCAGTGACTCCTACTTCCTGGCAGGATTAGTTACGATGCAAAAGATATTCATACAAGTAGCTCATTCAAATTAATCCAGATGTTAGAACACACATTCTGATTATTATATTAAATACTGCAACATATATATAATATTGGCATAATATGACATATCTATTCCACCCATGGTTTAATGGTTCTATCTGTAATTGACACAAGTTCAACTAACTAAAAGTTCACAATTGTTCTGATAATACTTAAAAATAGAGTATAAGGATTAATATAATAGAGACAGTAAAACGAACTCATCATTTTCCCCTTGGCAAGTTGAATGCTTGTCCTCAAGCATTACATCTTCTGGTAGTTGCTCTGAAATCTCCAAACTCTGTTCTCCCTCTCCTTTGGCTTTTGAAGGTGTAGGAGAAGCCCCTTGTTTTCTCCCAGACATCTACTCTATGATTTTCCTGCAATCGGTCCAGTCTATCAGTATTGATGTCATATAGGGGCCAGAGGAGCATCGGTGGCTACATGGTGAGTGGACACCGGAGTTCCTGTCTAGTTTGCCTTCCCAGCTACATGTATTTTGGTGCTCTTTGAATAGTTGCTTGGAGGTTGATAGGACTGTGTGGCTCGGATTTCTTCAATGCCTCAAATAACCTACCCGATCTGCTTCTGGCTCTAGCTAGGGCTCTCTGGAAGACAAAGTAAGACAAACCATCATATTCTGCATAGACATCTATATGAATCCCAAAAAATTTATCCCTTGTTTCCTCCTTAATTTTTCCATAAGTTAAATTGAGCCAATCTTTGAGGAGTATATCTAGCTTGCTGCTTTCTGCTCTTAATGGTAATGGCTCTATTTTCTCCTATTCCCTATATTTTTCCAACTATCTATCATAGTTGGCTTCATTATGCATCTAGAACACTAATGCCCTTAGGTGTATATCCCCTATGTAGAGTAGAGGATTCCACTCGGTCTCAGATAGGATAATGAAGTTATGCATGTACAGTTCAGAAAGTGGATTTTGCTGCCATGAGGGAAGAGTCTGGTAAAGGCCATAAAATTCGTGGGCTGACTTGAACTCAGAGTCTATATCTTTAATGGTCATCATTAGCTAAAACAAGAGGAATTGTTCTTCAAAAAGATGGTATAAACCCTAGGAGGTGGCCTACTTGCAATTATTTGATCAGCTAGTTTGAGGGCATGATCCATCTTTTGTTTTTGTTTTGCCAATTGCTCTTTCAATTCTACATTTTCTTCCCCTTGCTCTGTTATTATTATTTTCAGTCTATTCTTCTCCTCTCCCCATAAAGATGTTGTTAGAACATACTTATTATGCAATCCAAAGAGAAGCATCTGCAAGGTGATTTGGCCACAATCTTCTGCCTGATTTCTTTGCCTCCTCTATTCCTTCCAAGACTGCTCTAAGAAACTTATTAACCAAGTTCTATTGTAGGGCACTAAGGAAGTTTCTGCATAGGCTGATTGATGGATTACCTAGGCATTCTCCTCATTAATGTCTGGAATATCCTGATGGATTTCCTGGGGACTATTTTGGTAAACATCGGGTTCAACTTCATAAGTTTCTATTGAAAGTGGTGGAAAATCTGGAACTACAGACTGATTTGGGGAATCGTCTGGAATAAATTGCACATTGGGTTATTCATCAAATTGCAAAGGAGAAGTGGGTTGGCTTTTGGAGGGTCCTCTAGGGAGCTGTCCTCTCATTCTAGGACTCCTTCGCACAGGGGTTTCTACAATTTCTACAACCTTTTTCTTAGTAGCCTTCTTTGGTTTCTCTGTTGCAGGAGTAGCTGCTGCAGGAACCGACTTCCTTTTCTTCCCCTTTAAAGAAGTAGGGGTTTGTGGTTTGGCTGCAGGAACTGAAGGTTCTTCCTCTAATTTTCATTTTCCTTTGGTTTGGGATGAAGTAGGTACATTTATCTCATGAGAAGGTAAGGGCACACTTTCTTGAAGATTTACAGTTTCTGCCCCTTGGGTATCTTATTCAACGACTGGGTTAGATGGTATTGCATTATCATGACCAATTTGTACATTAGGGTTAACCTGTGGTTGTAGGGTTTTGTGTGGGAGAAACTCTGACCATGCTATGGGAGAGGCATCCATAAGAGATCTTTGTAATAACAATTTAACTAGGGCATGGTGGGTGACAAAATTTGCATTTCCTTTTTGGGTCTCCTCAGCACTAATGCATAGCATATTATACAAGAAATTTGGGATATTTATTGGTAGATTATGCCTTACATAACTCAATAATTTGAAATGATGTGCGTGCAAATTGGAAAATCTCCCTTCACATGTAAAATACTTGATGATATTCATAGCCAACTCATTATACGATGGAGGGATAGACATTCTTTTGCGCCCTTGTTTGGTAATTTCCAATGGAGGGTCACCTGGTAGGGTAAACTGGGCCCTAGCTGATCTGGCATCATGCACATTGGGGTAATGTTCCCCAACCATTGGTAATATAGTAACTTCTGCTATCTGCTCCTCTATTGCAACCATGGTCAATCCCCACACAGTTCCTTGCCCTTCTTCGAATGTACTCACAAATTTAGTTGTTGAGTCCTCATCAAATTTTGTTAACCTTAAGAAGTATCCTAGCCAGACACATGCATTAAATCTTCTTACCGCTTCAACATCTGAAAGTAGTACACCATGTACTATCAGCTCGTGTCTCTGTAACTGGCCTCCCATCTGTGCTTGCCAATTTTCAAATTGTCTACCCTTGTAGAAGATAAATGTCGTGTTCCTTGAATATCAGACTACTCATTTTTGAAAAACTATGGGCTTTCTTCTGAATTCCTCTGTCATCCTTAGTATGAACAATGGTGATGTATTTTAACAAGTGAAATTATAGTCTTTACTGCGGGTTGCCACTTAACTTAATTATAAGTCACATCAAGTCTGACAATCATGGAGGATTTGGGAATAAAGGTACGACAGTTGTGCGATATAGCACTAGAACTTTTAATGAGACAAGGCTAAGTACAGATTTGAGGTGACATAAACTATTTTAGGCGTAAATAGAAATGAAAATTTGGAATTAATACACTTCCCTCCCCCCTAAGGAACATTGACAAGTGTCCACACTTGGTAGACTTGGCACGAGGAAAGGAACTGGCTTAATGTCGTAATGATATATTTATTGCAGTACTAGATATAATAATCGAAATCTATGCGCTAAAAATGGAAAAAAATTGAAAAGTGTGTACATGTCATTTGATCTTTGCATGTGCCATCAAAAGGTGGTGAGAGTGGAACAAAAGTGGCAGTGGTTTGCATCAGCGTACTCGGCTCTTATTGAAAGTAAAGAAAGGATGATTGTGATGACGTGGAGGGTGGGTGGGTGGTAGATAAAGAAATGAGATGAGTTGGAAAGAAGAAGTAGAAAGTGAATGGAGGAATGTACTTGATGTAAACACAAAGTTTTTATTATGGAAATGCTCGATGGAATTTTATTGAAGAGCTGCAGGAAGAAGGTTTGCACCCTCTGTTGCAGGAAGTGTTACCTATTGCTCATTTGAAATTTGTTGTTGGAATTGCTGCAGAAAGTCTTCTTTTGTTTGAGGTTGGTGATACAACTTTAGCCGATGTTCATTGACTAATAGTTTGAATTGCACTAGGTCAATTGTGGTCAACTAGACGGCTCCATTGGTGAAGACATGGCTTATTTCATATGGCCCCAGCCATCTTGTCTGCAACTTGCTTGGTATTTCTTTGAATCTTGAATCGTATAGCAATGCCCAATCACCAACTTGAAACTGTTTGTTCTTAATATGTGAGTAATGCCATTTCTTCCTTTGTGTCTTGACTATTTCAGTTCTCTCCAGTGCAAATTTGTGCATTTTGTCCAAGGAATTGAGATGCAGCAATCTCTCCTTCTATGTTGCAGGAAGATCTATATTTAACTCCAGTGTTGTCCGTAGTGTTTTGTGTTCAAATTCAATGGGTAGCATTGGTGCTTTTCCATATAATAGCTCAAATGGAGTGAACCATGTGGTGGTTTTCTAAGTTGTTCTATACGCCCATACAACTTCTGTTAGTCTGTTACTCCAGTCCCAGCGATACAAATGAACTGTCTTTGTTAAGATGGCTTTTATTTCCTAATTTGTAACTTCAGCCTGTCCATTGGCTTGAGGGTGATAAGGGATTGACTTCCTATGTTTGATATTATATTCTTTCATGAGCTCTGTTATTAGATTGGAAGTGAATTGGGCACCTTGGTCAGTTACAATTTCTCTCGGTACTCCATATCTAGTGAAAATATCATCATATAAAAATTCTACAACCTTATGGTCTCGGGCATGTTTCATAGCTCTTACTTCGACCCATTTGGTCAAATAGTTAGTGCACACCAGTATGTAAGACTTCCCATTGGATGGAGGGTCTGTTGGAACAATGAAGTCCATGCCCCATTTGTCAAATGGAGTTACCACCACCTATGGATTTAATGGCATTTCATCAAATCTAGTTGGTTGGCGCAATCTCTGACATTTGTCACATTTCCTTGTGTAGTTGGCTGCATCTTTTTGAAGTGTAGGCCAATAATATCCCGTTGTTAAAATCTTTTGGGCTGTTCTTTTTGCTGCAAAGTGTCCCACACACGGTTCATTATGATAGGCATGGAGAATGTCATATGTCTCATCTTCTCGCACACATCTGCGTATTACTTGACCAGGTCAAGTGTAAAAGAGCATGTTATCAATCCAAGAGAAATTAAAGCTTTTCTCAACAAGCAGTGTCCTATCCTTGTAAGAAAAGTGTGCTGGCATTTTGTTTGCTGCAAGGTAATTAGCTATGTCAGCATACCACAGACTTTGGACAACAATATGAAATAAATGATCATCTAGAAATGCATCATCTATCAGTGTAGTATCTTCTTCAGTATGGTGGATTCTTGATAGATAATTAGCTACTACATTGCCTTGCCAGGCTTGTCAACTACAGCAATGTCAAATTCCTGCAAAAGAAGAAGCCATCTTGCTAACCTGCCTATGATAGTAGGTTTATTCATGAGATATTTAATTGTTTCATGATCAGTATGAATACAAATAGGATAGCCAGTTATGTAATGACAGAATTTGTTCAGAGAATAAACTACTGCTAGTAATTCTTTCTCGGTCACTGTATAGTTTAATTCTGGTCCATGGAGGCTTTTACTAATGTAGTAAATTGCATTCTCTAGGTTACTAGACTTTTGTCCTAGGACAACACCTATTGTGTAGTCTAAAGCATTTGTGTGAATGTGAAATGGCAAATTCCAATCAGGACCCCTAAGTATGGGTGCAGTGGTCAACAATTTCTTAAGCTACAGGAAGGATTCATTACATTCCTTTGTCCAATTGAATTTGACCTCTTTGGTAAGCAAAGTATACAGAGGACTAGCTATTTGACTAAAATTTTGGATAAATCTTCTATAGTAGCCAGCATGTCCTAGGAAAGACGTAACATCTTTTTGCTTTGTAGGAATATGCAATGTGAGAATTACCTCTATTTTCGCAAGATCTACTTGGATTCCAGCTTCAGAGATAAAATGTCCCAGCACTACAACTTATTGCATCATCATGAAGCATTTCTCACTATTGAGAGAAAAGTTGTGTTCCTGACATCTGATTAGTACTCTTTCCAAATTCTTCAGTGCTTCCTCAAAGGTGACACCAAATGTAGTAAATTCGTCCATATATATCTCCATACAATCATGTGATATGTCAGCAAAGATGCTGATTACAACTCTCTGTAAAGTAGTTGGTGCATTGCATAAGCCAAATGGTAATACATAATAGGTATATGTGCCATAGGGGCATGTGAATGTAGTCTTCTCTTGATCTTCTAGAGCAATGTTGATCTGGTTGTAACCACTGTATCCATCCAGAAAGGAGAAATATTTGTTACCGGCCAGAGTGTCCAGGACTTGATCAATAAAGGGTAAAGGAAAATGATCCTTCTTTGTGGCATTATTCAAATCTTTGTAGTCTACACATATTTTCCATTTCCACCCTTTTTTAGGTACAATGACCAAAGGTGATACCCACTTGCTATCAGAGATTGGATAGATGGAACCAACACCTAGTAATTTTTTTAATTCACTTTTGACTATCTCTCTCAATGCTGGATTTATCCTTCTTTGAGGCTGGCATAGTGGTAAGCTGCCATCATCAATGTAGATCCTATGGGTGCAGAGTTTGGGGTTCAAACCTAGCATGTCTCCATAATCCCAAGCAAAGGATTTCTCATGCTTATGCAAGAGCTTTGTTAACAATGCCAATTGTGTGGGTGGCAACTTGTTGTTCACATGGAGATTGTGAACTGGAGAAATTTCTACTGTAGTTGTCAGCTCTACCATTGACATCTCAGGTACTGGGCTTGTAGCTACTTCACATGGTAACAATTGGCTAATTATCCCAGGGCTTGCTGGAAAGACATGATCTTCATAGGTACATAGCTACAGAATAGCACTTTTAGAAATTTTTTTTGCTACTATACACTCATTGGTAAGAATACTTTGTATTACATCGTATTCCTCTTGCATTTTCAGAAAATTCTATCTATGCATCATCATAAGCTGAGCAACAGAGTTGACCTCTTCTCCTTCATCCCCTAGTTCTGGCCAAATACGATCTCTCAAGTCTAGCTGAGGCTGGGCAGGAGGATAGAGTGCTAGCTTCTTTATTGCCCGACCATTTGAAATTGTCATACTTCCTGATCTACAGTTAATTTTTGCATCAGTGGTGGCTAACCAAGGTCTCCCTAAGATGACTGGATAGCTAGCAAAGTTTACTTTTGGTGATAAGATGAGAAAATCTGCAGGGTATTCCTATGAGTCTAACGTGACTACCACGTCTTCTATAAGACCACCTGGAGTGACTGTTGAACTATCAGCAAGTTGTAATACTGTTGGTGTTGTTCTCAAACCCTCTATACTTAGTCTGTGCATTGTATCTTTAGTCATTACATTTATGGCTACTCCCAAATCAACTAAAGCATTTTTAATAAATTGTCCATTAATTATCAAATCTACCACTGGACTTCCAGGGTTTAAATATTTGGGTATAACTACCTTTCCCAACACGATATCAGCAAGTTGCCCTAATACATGAACTATTTGAGGGTCCTTTTTCCTTCCAGGCTTTTTAAGGCATGCGTCCTTAATAGCTTTCCCATAGATAGGAACATCTTTGATAGCTTGAAACAAAGGTATTTGGATGTGCATATTCTTCAGCTACTCAAGATTGTTAAAAGGCATTTCCTCTTGGGATATAGGCTTTTCTATTATGAGCCTTTGTGGAAAAGGAGGGTCAACTGAGGTTTCAACATCAATTTTGTTGGATTTTTGAGTTGATTGGGTGGTATTTTGCAATGTAGCCTCTAGAAGAGGTCCTGATGCTGCAGGAGTGTCTACAACTCTATGATAATAGGATGTTCGGGGGCAGGAAGAATAGTACCTGACCTCAAATGGATATCAGATATCTCTAGAGCGTAGGCAGAATACTGTTGTGTATAAGTGGTAAACATTGGTTGTTTTTGTTGCTTGCTATTTGGATTTGGTTGCGGTTGAGCAGGTAATTGGGTTTGCTTTGGATTAGGGCTAGTGGTTGCAGGAGGTGGAATTATTGTAGGAGGTGGGACTGGCGGTGGCAGTTGTGGAAAAATAAGATTTTGGTTAGGCCACTATGGAGGCCCCCTCCATTGGTTATTTTGTTGTCAATTTCCTTGCGGTGGTTGCCATTGGTTTTGCTAGTTTGGCCACTGGTTATTTTGCTGGTTAGGCCACTGGTTTTGCTAGTTTGGCCACTGGTTATTTTTCTGGTTAGGCCATTGGATTTTCTGGTTTATCCATTGGTTATTTTGTTGGTTAGGCCATTGGTTATTCTAGGCTGGCTGAGAGTACTGAGGAGTATTCTGATAACTTTGGTTCTGCCATTGACTATTGTAAGGATTTGAAAATTGTAATGGGTCCTGAGGCATACCTTGTCTTTAATCCCATGGTTGATGTTGAGCAACAAAGAACACTTTCTCATTGTCTCCCTCTATCTTCATGTACTCGGTAGGCAAATGTTGATTTTCTAGGTTCGCCACCAGCTTGCATCCGTAGTCTTTCTTTTGTTTACTGCAATGTGGACAGTACTCAGCTAACTGCAATTCAACGTCTGCATGTTTCTTCTTAGCAGTCATGGTGTTGAGATGTGTAGCAATATCATTAATGATGTTTTTCTTGAAATCTACTAGCAAATTAGATATCTCCAACTTAGAAACGCCTGAACTGCTCCCTTTAATGACTGTAGATCGATATCCTCTGCTTTTCTTCCCAGTTGATCTGGAGTAGTTGAGACAAATTTTCTTGAGGTCATCCCAATAAGATTGGGATATGTCCCCACCAGCCATGAGGTCCAATGCTTCCAAACAGCTGTCATTCACTCCTCTCAAGAAGACTAGTTTCTATGACTCCTCTGCCAGAACATGTTGGGGATTGTTCTGCATGGTATATAAAAAATGTGAAACATAGTCCTCCAAAGTTTCATCCTCCTTCTGTGAAATTCTAAAAATTTCATCTCCCCTCGGGTCACTCCCCTTGTAATATTCTTTGTATTTCTGTAGAAACAGAGTCTGCATTTCATCCCATGTGCCTGCTGCATTTGCTCCTAGGCCCATGAACCATCATAAGGCCGACTCCTTTAGTGTTGCTGGAAACAACTTGAGTTTATGGGCATTGGTGTTATAGTTAAAGCTATGACATAGGATGTCGAACTCAAACAAAAAGGTGTCAGGATCTTCATTTATCAGCCCATAAAACTTTGGAAGCGCAATAGAGGGTATATTTTTGAGATTGGCATTGTTTATAAGGCTCGGTAGAGGAAACGAGAAAGTAGGTTATTCCATTACTGGAGGTATTGGGAGTTGGTGTTGCTGTTGGAAAGGAATATTAGCCATAGGATTGTTTACAATAGGTGCATTTGGGTAAGAATTATCATGAAAGATAGCCAAGATTTCAATGAAAGGCCGAAGACCACTTATATCAAAAGGTTCTAGTCCAGCGGAAGATGCTGCAGGAAACTCGGGACTTGCATCAACAAAATGAAACTCAACTTCTTCAGCTTGCTCATTCAAATTTGCAGGTTCTCCTAGAAGAAATCTGTCATATTTTTCTCTTCTTCTTCCCCTTCGATGCATGCAAATGAATTATTCACACTGGTGAAGCAAATTTAGGACCACAAACCACTAAACTAGCTAAAAGAATGAGAAATGACTCATAAAGTTTCTAAGATTGACACCATCCCCGACAACAGCGCCAAAAATGAACTGCCTCACAATTGGTGCTTAGTAATCATGCCCAAATCCTCTCTTAGTAATATTTTATTCAATCTAAGGATCACTCCTCCCGCCATGAGGTGCATTTAGTTTGTCAACCCAGGGACGCATACTTGAAATGGTACGACACAGTATGTGCACTAAGTTCCTTAAAGAGCCACTCTACCTATGCTGCAGGAAAGTAAATTACATGAAAGGAATCTATACTAGGGCTGCAGAAAGGGAAACACACTTACTCCTTACTAAAATGAATGCTACAACTTGCAAACTCTACTTAAACCTATTCTTTCAACCTAGAGCATTCACTATAACTATCCTTGCAGGTGATCCAGGAACATTCACAAAGTACAATGCTCCAAGAAGAAACTGTAATCTTAGATCTAGAATGCTTGGAAATGCAGAAAGTAAATATATTCTACTTCTACTCTAATCCACCTACCAAGTGGGCCCCCTTGGTCGGCTTCTGCTAATCTATGAGCACAGAATATAAACCAAAAGTTACTTCATTATCTTTCAAAACTAATTACATGAGAATGATACATGAAACTGAAAATGAACTTGTTGTGCAAGATACAATCAGAACATCATATTCCAAAAATATCTAAACTTACAAACTATCAATCTCATCCCTATAAATAGAGGATTGACTTCTTTATTCTGAAATAGAAAAAGGAACTATCTAACTAAAACCGCGCCAAAGAGAAAAAAAAATAGGAAACACAATAGCCCACTACATATGCAATGAAGTATGGGCGACCAAGTCAACATGCTATAAATATAGCGGGAATATAGCAGAGCTACATTCATGCATCTCTGAAACATTGGCTCCTAATTTGCGGTAGCCATGTCTTCTGATGCCATGATGGCTTATCCGTTTGAAGATGGTCTTTAATGTCCTCCTTCAATGTTGTCCACCATTCCCAATGACTCCTACTTCTTGGTAGGATTAGTTATGATGCAAAATATATTCATACAAGTAGCTCATTCAAATTAATCCAAATGTTAGAACACACATTCTGATTATTATATGAAATAATGCAATATATATAATATTGGCATAATATGACATATCTATTACACCCATGGTTTAATGGTTCTATCTGCAATTGACACAAGTTCAACTGACTAAAAGTTCACAATTGTTTTGATAATACTTAAAAATAGAGTATAAGGATTAATATAATAGAGATAGTAAAACGGTCTCATTAGGTGGATCGACATTCCCAATCTTAATGGAACCATCCATCATAGCTGGGGTAACAGGGAGAGATTGGAAGGATAGCTCAGGTGGCTGAAAGGGGTGGGGAGGGTCTAGAGAGGTGGCAGTAATAACCTGAAGTTCAAAGTCATGGAGAGCATTTCTATTAGATGGGTCCGAACCAGGGGCCCCAATCTGCCCATCCGAGGTGTCCATATCATCACCTCCACTAATCATGGACCCACCCTCATCACCATCTAAGGCCATCTTATCAAACCTCTTCTCATTATCCCAGCTATAGTGGGAGGGGTCATCGAGACAGGGTGGCTGATCAATAAACTTTTCATTCACATTGCCTCTCCTTCTCTTGGAGGGGCCATCAACTTTTCTAATTTTGTCTAGTGCTAAATACTGAGCATTCTTGATTTGTTTCCTAGGTTTGCTTTTAGGGTTAAGAGGACCTCTGTGTAATACCCCAAAATTGGCACCTTATAATTCTAATCAATTTTGGTGCATTTCTTCAAATTCTCATCATCGAAGTCCTATCGTACTAGGCAAATTCTCCTTCCTAATTGTCTTTAATTCACTTAGTCTTAAATGCAAAAAACCTAAATTTGCATAAATTTTACACCATATTTAATTCCCTAAATTTTCAAGATTTATTAGCTAAAAATCCCTATGATTAATTAATTTAATTATAAAGACCTAAATGCTATTAAATTAAATTAATCCCACCCCCTTTAGCTAATACACATCAAGGGAATTAAATATTATTTGGTTATTTGAATGGATTATCCTCACTTGAATTTAATAATTCAAACAATGTGAAAAGCCACCTATGTGGCAATAATTCATTTATTTAATTAAATAATTCCTTCATATTTGTCTTACCTTCCTCCATGAAGATGAAGAGTCATTCATTTCTTCCCAAGAAACTCTTCATCGTCTCTTCAGGCTTTTCTATATCATGAACCTTCTTTCCTTCATTTGGAGAGAGCGATTTTTAGAGTACCTAAACTATAGTGAATTATTGTCTCAATTATCTCATATTTCCAAGCTTTTATTGCATATTTAGTGTAATCTCATTTAGCTTAATGGCGTTCTTCATCTCAATTTAGTTTTTTTATTTATCAAGTAGCTTAATTTTGTTATCTCTTTCAAGTTTCTTAGCTTAAAATCTGTATCTTCATTCCTAGATTACAATTGCATCTCTCATATAGAATAAATTTCATTTTAGTTTTCAAAGCTTTCAAATCCTCCATTTTATCAATGGTCTATGGTTGTTGGCTCTTGTTTTGAGAGTAATTAAACACCCCAACTAAATAGGAGGCAACAGGTCGATTCGATCGATATTGTGGAATGAGCAATTCATGTTCATCTTCGCGATTCAACGATTGAGCAATGACTATGTTGTGTTGTGGCT
>MU223402.1:350569-364577 GCA_018584345.1 Thuja plicata
AACTAAATAGGAGGCAACAGGTCGATTCGATCGATATTGTGGAATGAGCAATTCATGTTCATCTTCGCGATTCAACGATTGAGCAATGACTATGTTGTGTTGTGGCTGATTTAGAGGTCAACATTCAGACATACATTTTGGCACCCACCATGGGGCAGAAAATTGATTTATGACCTCACTCTCAAAAAATTTCTGACGAAATTTTGTACTCTGTCGTACGTCTATACTTCTGTGTGTACAAATTCTCGTGCGAGAATTCTGAGGGTACCACGTGAATTTGTGCTTTCATTAGCAATCTGACAAAGCACTTTCTCGTGCTAGCTATTGCATTTCCTTGCACGAAGCCTTATAATTCCTCGTGCGAGACTTGGTGACAGTCTCTGGAATTTCACATTTTTTGCAATTACTATTACTGTTTTCCTGATTATTTTCACATGCTACTATTTTTATCTCTCTGATTTCTCTGATAGCATAACAGTGGGTTGCAGGTCGCTTGATGAAGACATAAACTTGCTAACGGTTTACTTGCAGGATGGTTGTCGAATATCATTTTAAAACATTGTGCTTGTTTATTGCTTTCATCACATAGTATAATTAGGGCCTTGTTAAAATTTCTTGGGAATCTTGATAGAAAAATAGGGGAATAGGCTCTTCATTACATGGAAGTGATGCCCGTGGATGAATCCGAGACCTAGACGTTTCTAACATGATGGAGACCTAGGGAAACAAGGAAAGGTAACAAACCTTTAGCATGTTCACTTGTCAGGGGATTATGCTCTTCTCTCTTTGAGAGAATTTGAAACCCAAAAGCTTGTGAATTGGTTGGAGGAGAGTTAGCTCGGTGATGAATATGTCTTACATGTTTGGGTAAAGTGAAGAGGTAGAGAAGTATGCTCTTCTCTCTTTGAGAGAATCAGAACATCTGACCCTCGAATCCGAGCTAAGTTTTGTGTCACCTTTAGAGGGCTTGCCAGAAGTTGAACCTCCGGGAATGACCCAAGTGAGTATACACCTATCACCGGTGATTCCACCTCACCATAATAAAGTATGCTTTGTCAAGTCTAAAGACTCCAAATCCATGGTAACTTCTTTCTCATGATTTTAACTATCATCTTGAGAAAGCCTTGTCTGTTGTACTGAGCGATGCCGATCCCAGCCCTGCTTGCGGGGGTGTATGAATTTCAAGTGTTGGTGTGGCTACGAGGCCCAAGACCTGTATCAGGGACACCAAAGGTTATTGTAAATGGAAGCCCACATGGATCACCTCCGAAAAGAGACATAATCTTTGTGCAGTGAGGGGGAAAAATCTCTCCCCTAGATTCTCACCATAGGTATGCACCTGGATGCTTGAAGATGGTATATGATGATGGCCCCTACTTTAAGGGTAACCTTTGAACATATATTATTTAGTCCTTAAAAACACCAAAAACATGGGCGCCCTCTAGGGGGTGACACGACTCTGTGAGGTGCACGCATACACATAAGCAGTGAGGCACGAATTTTGTATTCTCTACCAGTTTTTTTGTAGGGATAACTAAGTGCTTGTTTCAAGTCTTAAACTGTCCAATCATGATTAAACAAAGACTCCCATGATTCTGCCAAGTTTCCTTGTCCTTGGTAGAACTGTTTGCGACTACTTCTTGCGTCACTATTGCTTGATCAATACTTTGTGCTTGTTAACGATTTCTTATCACATTCAAACAGAGATTACTGATTTGAACTGTCATAAAACTATCCTAAATCTATAAATTTTGTTAGAGAATAGTCTTGACTGTGTCTCAAAATCTGACTTTTGTCTCAAAAATTGAGTCAATCTGTCGAAACATGGAGTTTTATTGCATGAGATTCTAGAAACTAAGCATTTCCTCATGCGAGCTTTCATTTTCTCATGCGTAGTTAAGCATTTCCTCGTGTGAACAAGTACTTTCTCATGTGAGTTTGTACCTAGGTGTCCCAATATAGTAAGCTATTTCTCGTTGACTGATGAGTTTTTTGCCTCATCTGATTTTTGTTTGAGATCTGATTACCTGTTTCACTGTCATCTGCAGTCTAAAACTGATTATCTCGAGTTGCAAACCAACTGATTCTTACTCAAACTCATTTTGTCTCTTTTTTCTCTGCCCTACCTTTCTGTGCTTTTGTACCTTGTGACGGGATAGTCACATCTTGGCTATTCTAGCCATACTCTCGATGATTCGTGCTGGGTGCATTTCACATCTTGGTTGTTCTAGCCTTTATCTCCTTTTCTCTATTTCTAGAGACAAGATTCTGAGTTGGATCCTAATTCCTCTCTCATTTCATCTTCGTTTATGCCTGTTACGACTAGAAGTGGCAACATATTTCCCATTTGTGGTTCTGGAATAAGTAAAGGTAGATCTTGTAATCAAGGAAGAGGTCATTCCAAACCTATTGTTCAATCTGATAGGCAAGAGGGATCCTCACGTTCCTCCTCTCTGTTTAGTATAGATCCTAGTCTAAATCAGAAATTGGTGTTCCAACAGTGCTATAATCCCTTGTTTCAAAGACAACCTGAACTATTGTTTCAAGATCAACATAACTCATTTCTTCTAGATTAACAAAACTTTGGAAGGTCACTTACTTGGGTCGAGCCTATTGACAATCCTCGCTACCTTATTGATCTTTTTGAACATACCAATCATTTTGATCCTATCAATCCTTGTGAACCTATTGATCCTTCTGAACCCATCGACCCCTTTGACCCGCCAAAAGTTACATTGGTCACGAACTCTCGGCTCGATACACACACTCACACTGAACCTGTGCACACGGCACAATCCCACATCAGCAACATGGGAGGCCCTTTTGACTTCCTACAAGGTCAATACAACAAGTCCCATGATCATATCAAAATGATCAAAATCAACAATCCCGAGCTGATCAGCAAGCACATCACCACCGCCCTCCTCCACATGACCAGAGTCAAGATTAGAACCCAAGCATTTATGAGATCCTCGGTAATGATGATGATCTGATAACTCAAAATGACATAGATGCTACGAAATCTAATAAGGGTCTCATCAAGATGATGGAAATTCTCCTTGCAGAAGATAAAGATAAATATTTTCTAGAATTGACAAACCAAGGATTTAAGCTACCCCAAGATTTCAAAGTGGAAACACTTGTGACTAAAGAGGAAGAGACTGAGACTACCAAATTGAAAAAGATGATTCAAGATATGCAAAACCAAATTAGCCAACTTGTAAAGGATAAGGACAAACCCGCACAATAATTCACGATGGAGAGTATTTGTCCTTTCCCTTATGATAGGAGTCTTCATATGCCACCTTTTCCCAAGGGTGTAGAACTCCCTAAGTATGATAAATATCTGGGTGCCACCAATCCTCAAGATCATCTGAGATAATTTGGGTCCCTATCTATGGAGTTCATTCATGATCAAACTTATTTAATGCGTCTCTTTCCCCGAAGTCTGGGTGGACCTGCCATGGAGTGGTTTTCTCAACTACCCACCGGCATTAAGACTTTTGATGAGATCGCAAATCTCTTTATCCAGCATTATTATCACAACATACAACATCCCATCAACATTAAGGACCTTTGCAATCTCAAGCAGAGACAAGGGGAGCCATTCCTGACATTTCTTCAAAGATGGAGACAACTTTGCACCAAGTATCCTTGTAAAATACCCGAATCTGAGAAACTTGACATCTTCTTGGAAAATCTCATTCCTGATTTTGGGTATCAGGTATAGCTTCAAGGTCCCCTCAATTTTGACAACATGATTAAGAAAGCTGTGAGGATAGAGGTGTTTATGGTTAAGAAAGGGGAATTGACTTTGCACAAAGACAACAAACAAGGTTCCTCCTCTTCCAACAAAGATAAAGGAAAGTTTGTCAACAAGAATATGGAAGTTGTGAATGATGGAGTGGTTGATAATGTGACCTCAACTCCTTCAAAATCAGTTTTCAATATTACTTCTAGCATACAAGCGATCAAAACTGCTGAAAAGGCTGCAACAAACACTCAGCCGCCTTCCAGATTCTCTAGCAACAAACCTTGGGCCCCTCGACCCAAGTGTGAATTCACTTCCTTGGGAGAACCACTTGATGTAGTTTACAAGACTTTGGTGCAAAACCAGGTTCTCACTCCTTTGGACAAGCATCCATATGATCTGCAACCGTGACCCCATTGGTGGAACAACAACGCATACTATGACTATCACCAGAACAAGGGTCATAAGACTTCTACTTGTCTTTAGTTGCACCATAAGATCCAAGATCTGATTGATAATGGTGATATTGTTGTGGATAATCATAATAAGAATTCAAATCACTAGGCATTCAAAGATCCCTTTCCTCCTCACGAGAAAGGTGAGTCTTCCAATAGTAAGAACAACAATGCCAAGGTTAACTACCCATATATCACTAATGACAATGTCATCAACATGATCGAACCTGTCAAAGTTGAGTATTGTGATGTGATTACTATCAAGGGGAGCGGGGATGCTCCTAAGCCTAAGACCCCATTTGTCTTGAGAGGCCCTGGGTCTTGCTCGCCTGAACCTGAATCATCTCTGGATTACCCAAACGTCATTACCAGATCCCGCGCTAAGATCACTCTCAAGGGTCCTGACCCTCCTGCTACTACATCCGCACTGAAGCAACCCGTAGATAAAGTTGTTGTTGGCCCTACCAATAAGACCACAAAAATGGTCCCCACACCTCCTACTGCTAATTATAGCATTCTCGATCAGCTGCAAAGAACCAATGCTCAAATAACCATCTTTGAGTTGTTGAAGATCCCGCCTGCTCACAGGTAGATTCTAGATAGAGCCCTAACAGAGGCTAATGTCCCCAAAGACATTAATCTTGATCATTTTCAATCTATAGTGGGTCACTTGAATTCACCGCACCATCTATCTTTCTCAGAAGAAGATGACCATTTGTTCATCCACCCGCATAACGCCCCTTTGCATATAGAGGTCATGATTGGCCAAAAGCGCGTCCGCCATGTCCTTATTGATAATGGTGCTAGCCTCAACATCTGCTCTGCTCACTTGATCACTCAGCTAGGCTATGATGAAGATCGCATAGATTCCCACAATAAAATTACTATCAAAGCCTATGGTGAAGAAGAAAGAAAGTCTAAATGTTTAGTTGTGCTACCTGTTCGGGTTGGACCTGTTGAAAGAGATGTCACTTGTCAAGTGCTGGACATTCCTCTTGCTTATAACATCCTATTGGGAAGATCGTGGATCCATGAAATGCAAGCGATTCCCTCTATGTATCATCAGTGCATCAAGTTTCCTTTCCATAGTGCAGAAGTGACAGTTCCTGCTAATATGGGCTTTTCTTGTAATACGTTCACACGGTTAGCTAATAGTTTTGTTCCTGCTAACATAGAATCCATAGAATTTTGTGATGCCAAGCTTAGAGACATGGAACAAACTTTGAAAATCAAAGACATAGGCATGGGGGGTATCAAATAGAACCTGTGTTATCATTAGCAGCTCTACCTCCGTCTCCTCGTTCTTATGGGAGACCTTCTAAGAACAATAAATATTCTACTACTCCTCCTAAAATAGTTTATGATGGTGCATTTGTACGGGCTTCAACACCATTAGAAGATGAAAATGAGGAAAGAGTTGTTAAAGCTTGGCTTTATAAAGGAAAGGACATATCTAAACAGACCACCCGAGCTCATGAAATAGATCCCAATAGTGAAGGTCTTAAAATCATGAAACACTTTGGATACAAAGGGAGTTGTCCAACAGGGATGAATGGTAATGGGCTAGTTGAACCTATTAAAGCTATGGGTTGAAGGATGAAAGATACAAATGGTTTAGACTTCAAGAAGATCCTGTTCCATCTAGGGATTAACAAATTTGTATCTGAATCTAAACCTGGACCAGAACCAGAACCCGAGGGCACAACTATAGTGGACACCTTAGAGGATAGCTCCGATGAGGATTACTTTCCTTGTCCTATTCCTCCAGATCTGGAAACATTCTTTATTGAGCCAGATGATGTTATAACAAATGTCAGTACAACCAAGGCTGGAAGTGACTCCAATGGCGCTATTCCATTCACTTCTCTGATATACAAACAATGGAAAGTGTCACAAGACCTTGGTTTCTAGGGTGAACTATACATATCATCATAGTTTCAAGAGTAGTTTGCACAAGAACAGGCTGGTGTCACAAGAACTCTCAAACCTTCATGGTGCAAACATCCCAGTTAGAGTTTAGACATAGATTCCCATGAATATGAGTTTGACAGTCTTTCAGAAGGATCCTTTGACAGAAATGTTGATACTACACATACATCTGAAAACCTTCTCGACATAGGCGAAAGGTCTAATGAGTCCGATTCCATAGATATTAACATGTCTTCTACTATGATTGCTAGGAGTCAAAGGGATTCGAATACACCTTTGGATGAGATTGCTCTAGGTCTCAACTTACTAGTCCACGCTTTCGATGATTATACCGTGAATGCACTTGAACCCATCACTTCTCTCTCACTCCAACATCCTGAGCTAATAGACTAGAATTCCCCTTCCTCATCCAACGAAGTCCTCACATTCCAAAATGACTATGCTCTAGCCTTTTATCTCCACGCTGTTGAACCTATAACGTCCTCCACTAGCGAAGACAGTGTCAGCATGACCGAAAGTGATATCAAGTATCTTAGTCATAAAATCAAAAGAAAAAAAAGGTGTTCTAACGGTGAAAACCACATTGTGGCAGTGTCAGAGCCAAAAAAAGTAAAAAGAATAGACGTATCCAAAGGTGAAAAACTCTCCAAGGCGCCTGAGGATAAGATACTTGATGCGCTTCCGAGTCATTTCTAGGAACGATCATCTATGCTAATTGAGCTGACTCAGCCAGTAAATTTGGGTACAGAAGAACATCCGCACATTGTTCATGTGGCTAAATCATTGTCTATAGAAGAACTCAAAGAATTCACAGATTTCTTCAAAGAGAAAAAGATAAATTTGCATGGACATACTCTGACATGCCTGGTGTAGATCCTGATCTTATCATGCATCACCTATCAATAACTCCTGGAGTAAAACTAGTCAAGCAAAAACTCAGAAAAATGCATCCACATGTGGCTCTACTTGTCAAGGCGGAATTAGAGAAACTCCTAAAAGATGGATTCATCAGAGCAATTGACTATGTAGAATGGATCTCCAACATAGTTCCAGTGTCAAAGCATGACAAATCTATCAGAGTCTGCACAGACTTTAGGGACTTAAACAAGGCATGTCCAAAAGATGACTTCCCACTACCCAACATTGATATGATTGTGGATATGACAGCAGGGTACAAAATGTACTCCATAATGGACGGTTTCTCTGGATACAACCAAATCAAAATTGCGCAAGAGGACAAAGAAAAGACTACTTTCACTTGTACATGGGGCACTTTCTGCTGGAATGTTATGCCTTTTGGTCTCAAGAATGCTGGAGCCACGTATCAGAGAGCGGTCACTACTATATTTCATGAAATGATGCACAAAATAATGGAGGATTATGTTGATGACACCCTTGCTAAAATCATGGGCAAGAAGGTGCATCTTACTAATCTAGGCCCTATACTGGATCATATGGAAAAGTTCATACTATGTCTCAATCCTAAGAAATGTGCATTAGGAGTAACTTCCGAAAAATTGCTTGGTTATATCATCTCCACAAAAGGTATCGAGGTGGATCCTGAAAAGGTGCAAGCTATCATGGAAATGCCTCCACCTCGCAATATCAATCAAATGAGAGGTCTTCAAGGTTGGTTTCAGTCTATCCAGTGCTTCATCTCACAACTAGCTGACAAGTCACAACCATTTACTAAGACTCTACATAAAGGTGTGACCTATGAATGGAATAAAGAATGTGAACAAGGTCTTCAACAAATCAAACAATATCTGCTAATCCACCTATATTAATGCCTCCTATTCATGGGAAGCCATTAATATTATACATCTTAGCTACAGAAACATCTCTGGGTGCTCTATTGGCCCAAGAAGATCAAAACAATAAAGAAAGAGCAATCTATTACATCAGCAGAACATTGGTCTCCTATGAAATGAATTATTCTACCATTGAAAAAGCTTGCTCGGCGATGGTGTTTTCTTCCCAAAAGATATGACATTACATGCTTTCTCACACTACAAGGCTCATTGCAAAAATTGATCCATTAAAGTACTTACTTAGCAAAGCTGCCCTCACGAGTAGATTAGCTAAGTGGGTAATGATACTCAGTAAATTTGACATTGATTATGTGGAAAGAAAAGCTATCAAAGGGCAAGCAATTGTAGATCAGTTGGCTGAGGCACCTATTACAGACTATCAACCATTAAGGACCGAGTTCCCAGATGAGTCCATCATGCTTCTCACACATCAGGCATGGACCATGTTCTTTGATGGATCATTCACCCAACAAGGGTCAGGTGCCGGAATCTTGTTCATTACACCTCAACAATATTCATTACCAAAAGCTTACAAAATGTTGTTTCCTTGCACAAATAACACTACTGAGTATGAAGCCTTGATTAATGGATTATAGATCACTATTTAATGACGTGTCAATGAGCTAAAGGTCTTTGGAGATTCACAGTTGGTTATCAATCAGGTGAATGATATCTACCAACAAAAGATGAAAAACGGGTGCCTTATAAAAAGATGGTTGACAATCTCAAGAAATACTTTGCACACATTACTTTCCAACAAATTCCAAGGGCAAATAATAAAGCAGCCGATGCCATGGCTACTCTGGCTTCCATGTTACAAATGCCAGAAAATGACTTCCGACATGAATTCCTAGTGAAGACATTATGTTACCCTGCTTATAATTCCCCTGAATCCTGGATGATCTATTCAGTCATTGGACATGACTCATCCCGCTACCACCATATTTACTCCTACCTTCATGACCAGATCATTCTGGACACTTACACCATACATGAGAAACGTCACTTGATCTGCAATGCTTCACAGTTTTTCATCATAGCTAACGACTTATATAGGCGAGGTCTAGACGGTACCCTCCTTAGGTGTTTAGAACCTGATGAGTCCAAGTGTGCGTTAGTAGAGGTGCATGAAGGTGTCTATGGGTCTCACTCAAATGGCCTGACACTGGCTCGCAAACTTATTAGAGCTAGTTACTATTGGCCAGATATGGAGAAAGAAGCTACACAATTTGCTAAATCTTGCAAACAGTGCCAGCTTCATGGAAATCTGATCCACACTCCTTCCAAGGAGCTCATTCCTTTCGTCAGCTTTTGGTCATTTCAGAAGTGGGCCTTTGACTTGGTGGGTCAGATACATCCATCTTCTTCAAGGGACATAAAATCATCATTACTACTACAAACTATTTTACCAAGTGGGTCGAGGCAGTGCCCCTCATCGTAGCTAATGGCAAGTTTGTGGCCATATTTATACTAAACTACATCATCTGCAAATATGGTGTACCCTCATCAATAATCACTGACAATGGGGGCAATTCAATAACAAGGATCTAAAAGAATTATGCACTAAGTTCAAAATTATTCAACATTGGTCTTCTATCTATTATCCCTAGGGCAATAGACAGGCGAAAGCTTCAAATAAGACTATTCTCAAGATCTTACATTACACAGTACACAAATCTGGATGAGACTGGCATCTCTAGATTAATCCGACTTTATGGGCTTACTGCACCAGTATACATACACCAACAGGGGCCACGCCCTTTGCTCTAGTTTATGGTGCAGATGTAGTGCTTCCTATTGAGGTTGAGATTCCTACCTTGCGAGTCTCTCTGAAGGTCCTCATTACTGATGATGATATCAAAATATCTTAGCTTCAAGAGCTTGAACTACTAGATGAACATCAAAAAGTGGCGTTTGATCATCTCCAAGCATATAAGAAGAAAATATCTAAAAGCTACAAAAAGAAGGTCAGACCAAGGGAATTCCAGATGGGTGATCTTGTCCTGAAAGAGAACCCCAAGAATCAACAATAGTGGGTCCAAGAGGAAAATTTGAACCAAACTGGCTTGGTCTGTATGTTATCAATGCAGTATTTGGGTTTGGCGCTTACCAGCTCTCTACCACAGAGGGGGAATAGCTCAAAGAGCCTATCAATGCTCTTCATCTGAAGAATTTCTACAATTGAGATGTCTTCTGAATGCTCGTGTACATACTCTATTTTGAGAAAATGTCCTGAAAAAATGATCTTAGTGAAAACCTAGCAAACAGGCGCTTTGATGTATCTATTATCTTGGTGAAAACCTAGTAAACAGGTGCCTTGATAATACCAAAAAATTGAAAAGCAGAAAAAATACAAAAAAAATGAAAAATACAAAAAAATGGAAAAAAGAGAAAAATGTGTCATTGATGAAAACCTGGTAAACAGGCGTCATGGTAGCAAAAATAGAATTTCTGCCAAGATGATGAAAACCTGGTAAACAGGCACCTCTTGTTCCACAATACTCTATCTATCATGACATCCCATGGCTTTCTTGCGATTTGCTCTCCTGCTTTCCTCCTTTAGTTTGCTCGCTCATGCATTCAGTCTTAGTTATTTTTGAGATTTTTGCTCGACTTCACATGGATTGAAACTGGCCACACTTGGGGGCATCTTCTTGGTCTAGGGGGCATTGTCCTATCTTTTGGATTCTCTCTCCTCTTCGCATCAGTCACCAGTGGTTCTCACTGAGTCTGACTGCTGATGCCTAGATCTCACGCTGATCTTTATACTTGAAAATATTTCTCGCGTCAGTCACTAGTGATTCTCACTGCGTCTACCTACTGTCATTGTACTACTGAGATTTCTCACATCAACTCACTATCTGCATATTTGACATCAATCTGTTACAGTTAGAGTTATACCCAAATGCTCTATCTATCGATATTCAGTCTTTGCATGCTTTGCTTTAGTTTGTACATAGCTTTCAATCACTTTCGTGACACTTTGGGTCTTTTCAAGATCCCACCTGACTTGACACGACCCCAGCATCATAGCTTGGGGGCAATCCACTCAGATTCATCCTCTCTATATGAGTCAAGTCAGTCATCAACATTAATTACTTGGGGGCATGGCTCCCCACTTTGATCGCATCTTCGGTTTACACTCGAGTCAGTAATCTTGTCAGTTCTAAAGGACAACTATCTATTGGCACAAACTGGTGTTTCTCAACACCCCAATCAAACAATGTATTTCAACACTATCTTTGGACACATTGGACATCGCAACGTAAACATCTCTCAATAACAATCAAACACATCGCACTCACAAGTACAATGATGTTTTTCAACACCCCTAAAACACATGCACATTCATAAACTTTGAAACATGCTGAGCTATGATTGAATCTTTCTTTGTATGTTGTCTGTTCTCATGAATTTCATTGATATTTTCATTGTCTACTGCTTGTGGGTGTGGTTTCAATGATCTGACAACGTCAAATAAATAGGGTGTATGTGATAAGAGCTTCTGCATTAAGGTGTGAAAGCCTCACATCCCTTGATCTTGTTTATTTGTACGCCAAGGGGAGGTTGGAACTATCTCTTTGACTGTTATTGCTCTGTTCGTTTACTTGTGTACTCTTACTATATCAAACTGGAAATAATGTTCAGGTCATCTTGGCTTTTGTGCCCTGGCGCTTACGTTCATTTCCTATATTTTATCTGATGAAAGTCATATTCATATTCTTATGGTTGCATTGGCGCCAGTAAGGATTGTATCGACTCTGATGTTCCAAAACTCGATGATGATAATTATGCGATGAGTCCAATAACCAAGTCCTAGGGTTGCATTTAGCTTAGGCTTGCATTCACATTTTAAGCTTGCATAGCAATTGTATGCACCCTAAAATGGTCGCCTAGACTTTGGGCCCTATTTATCATTTTATCAATTTATCAAATTTCCTGAATCAATACTTTGCAATATTTTCAATTCAAATCAATTTCCTCGATCAAATTGTAATTAATTCAATTATTCAATTATTTTAATATTTCCTAAGGTTTGATCACTTTTATTTAATTAAAAGATTTAATCTCCCTTTTAATTAAATAAAATTTATCTTATTTAATTAAATTAAATTTCTCCCTTTTAATTAAATATAATTCCTCTTATTTAATTAAATTCAATTTCCCCCATTTAATTAAATAAAATTCTTCTAATTTATTAATTGAAAGAAAACCCCTCTTTTAATTAAATAAATAAAAATCCCCACTTAAAGCACTTTATTTGATGAAAAAAGAAATAAATTAAATGAAAATTAAATAAAAATCCCTTTTTCATCACATCTTCCTAAGTGGTGGGTTTTTGCCTCTTAATCTCAACCATTGATTAATTCTTTTTGCCTCTTAATCTAAACCGTTCACTCTCCTATAAAAAGAAATCTCTCCTTCTCATTTGATAATCATCAATCAAGAAATCATCAATAATCATCAATCATCTATCAATATTAGGTTTTTATAGTATTGTTATGCTGCAGGTTTGGAGAGCAATTTTGGAGGAGGATTTGAGCACTTAAGCTTGGATATTGCAACTTCTATCTTCTTGTCTTCTTCTTCTTGCATCCATGGCTACTCATGTAGATTAGATTCATGTTTATTTTCATAGATTAAACTTGCATTTGTATTTCCTTTCATATATTAATCATGCATTGTTATCATATAGAGTAGATCTCATTTTCATGCATTTGAATCTCTCGTTTCATGGTGTACTTGCATAGGCACTAAATAGGTCAATATGAGGGCCTCCATTTCACACCTTTGCACTCCATTACTAGAGAGCTATGGATCGATATTTGAGGCCTCATTCTTGAGCAACCTTGGATGGAATGATTCATAGAAGTGTGTCAACATTTTAGCACACAATAATAATTTTGGTGCTCTCTTCATTGTCTTCTCATTCTTTGAAGGTTCTCATCTTTTGTCCTAGATTCCTCTTGACTACACAAGTGTTTGATCCTCTCTCTCTATCTTCAGCTATCTGCTCAATCCATTTTTGGGATTGAAATTGAAATCTGACACTCCTAAGTAGCTCAAAATCGTGTTTTAAATTTTTTGGGACCGACGTGCTCCGACGCTTGTGCAGCCATCTTTCTGATGTTGCTTTCTTGTCAGAATAATCTCTTGTCATCATTTTCTCGGCTTCTACAATCTTTTTCTCAAAAGTCAACTCTAGTCAATTATGGTCAAACTTGGTCAATAGGACCTCCCAATCGCTCTAAATCGATTCTGCCTTCTCTTGATCTACCTCTGAATTCCTTTGGATCTTTGATCTTACCTCTAACTACAATCTTTTATTGTCGATCATCTTTCTATTGTGTCATCTTTCAATTTTTCTCTCGAGGGGGCAGGATGATTGCATCATTGAATCTTTTCACATCATTCTCGAATCAGTCTGATTTGAATAAAAAACCCCATTGCAAGGGGCATCTCATCACTTGGGGCATATTCAGTATTTTGTACCTTATCGTCAAAATTAGATATTCCATGATCTTGAATCTCTAGGGGCATCTTGATGCCTCGCATCTTGTCATCTTGTCATCTATCTTTCTAGGTATCTGAGCAATCTAATTCAGATCCTCAAGGATCAAGCTTCATTCTGGAGATGATTCTTGAAAACCCATTGGGTTTAGGGGCAATCTAACCCTAATTCTTGAAAGTCATGCTTCATTCTGAAGATGACTCTCAAAAGCTCTTTTTGACCATTATCTGGGAAACCTAACCGAATCTCGGAGGGCTAACCTTCGTATTGGGGCAATCTAACCTTGATTCTGGAGATTGTCCTAAATCTTCATCAACTATCAGCGGACATTGGGGCAATCTAACCCCAATTCCAATTTTCTCTTAATTGGTATTTGGACCGTTGTCTTCGCAATCTAAATTAGACTTCAGAGAATCATGCTTCGTTCTGAAGATGGTTCTGCTTCTCGATCTGATCGGTGTCTTGGCAACCTAACCTAGACTCCTAAAATCTTCATCTGTCACATCAGACTATTCTTTGAATCAACGCGCTGCTCGCACATCAATTCAAA
>MU223403.1:13304-24333 GCA_018584345.1 Thuja plicata
CTATATTCTCAAGATTACCTAAGATTATTCCTAAAATATTATCTGATGAGAAAAGAGGTTTTGTGCTTGATAGGGAAACTCCTGAGGGGGTTATCCTTGCTCATGAAATATACATTATATTTCCTTCAAAAAGAAATCTTCTATTATTCTCAAACTAGACATGATGAAATCCTACGAATGGGTCAACTCAAAGTTTCTTCTCCTTGTGTTACAAAGACTTAGTTTTCAAAAGGGATGGATCAAATGGATCTCTTCTTATATTTTTACCCCTAGGTTCTCTATCATGATAAATGTGTTAGAAATATATGATGTGCCCAGTGACTGAGAGGGGGGGATGAATCAAGAACCAATAAAACTTAATCCATTTAATCTACAATTAGATTAACTTATTTGTTTTCATGCATAGAACTTAAAAGTAAAGATTCATACACAACACATAACACAATATTTGGTTACCTAGAAACCTTCCAAAAGAATGTAAAATTGGGGTGTGGATTATACTTATGAGATTTAGTACTTCAGTATAAATTTAGCCTATTAGAGCTTACAATGACCACTTCTGATGCTCTACCCTCTTAGGAGCATAGAATGGATTGTTAGGTCCACCTTGTTACAGGATTTTGTACAATAAAATAAGTAATGCAATTCTGTTAAGAGATTTAAAGAAAGGACTGTTAGGTCCACCTTGTTAAAGGATTTTCTTGATCCACCTGTGAGAATGAACTAGTTGATGATCTTCTCTGTGCAACTGTGATTGTTGAATAAGATCCTTGTGAATATAAATGATCACCTGAATGTGATAGATGAGACTTTGTTGTCCCTAATACTTCTTCTCTTAACCAAATTGCCATTTGTATGCCTTTACACTTATGCATACATTCTTACTTATAAATTTGACATACATACTCACATTGGATAAAATAAACTATCTTACATATATATCTTTATCCAACAAATAACTTTGTAAGTTGTCTTTCAATAAACAAAATTATATTTATCCAACAAATAACTCTATAAGTCATCTTTTAATAAACAAAATTATATGGAAAGACATCGTATGAATTATGGCATGGAAGAGAACCTTAAGTTAAGAACTTCCAAATCTTCAGAATAAAATGCTTTATTCAGAAAGATGAAGATAATCTTCAAAAATTTGACAATAGAGTAGATGAAAGTATTTTTGGGGTACTCTACAAGAAGCAAGGCTTACATGTGTTACAATAAAAGAATGAACAAAATTGTGGAGACTCTTAATGTAAAGGTTGATGAGGATTTTTATAAGACACTTGAGAGATATATTGATTATGAATCTAATACAGAGGAAATAGGAAAAGACAAAAAGAAATAAGAGGAGGAGAATCAATTGACACTGACATCTATAGAAATGCAACCAAGGTATCTACAAAGAAATCATTTTAATAATTATATTATTGGTGATAATAATATAGGAGTTCTTACTAGAAGTAGGGCAACAAGAGACCATCTTTTTTTGTTCCTACATTCATAAGTTCAACCTGAATCTATAGAAGAAGCATGCAATCATCCAAATTGGTTAAATGTTATGAACGAAGAACATAATCAGATTGAGAAGAGTGCTTGGCCAAACAATCGTCTTAGAAACACATAGAGTTGGACTACTATTTTAGGATTTGACACCCTAAATGGCTTCTAAGTAGATTATTTAGTCTCATTTAATTATTGACCAGGGACGTAAACTTGGAATGGTGTTTGCAAAGTATATGCTTCAAACTTCCTTGATTCTCATGGGTAAACCTATGGAATCAAAATACATTACACTTCAGGAATCTATACTATCTCAATTGAATGCAATTATGATAAGAAAATAGTAATCACGAGTAGAGGTTACTCTGTTCACCTATGTTGCAGGAACAGTGCACCAGTTCTATTACCAGTGGATGCAGGAACAACAGAGTTTTATTTGCTTCTTAATGAGAAAAGAAATAACTTCTAATCTAATAAAATGATTCACTCACTAAGTGGGCCCCCTTGGATGAGTGAATAGAAATGCAATTATGATAAGAGACTAAAACTCAAATTCTGCACTCTATTTATTCATGGAGGAAATATACTTGGAAAATAAACAGTGCTACAATGTCAAATTCTTTTCTAGAAATTGTATCAATTAACTCTCTACCTCCCTTGTGGAACTACAAAATTCCACTTATTTAAGGAGGAACTACACTACAACCTAAATATAGGATCACTCCGTTAATGAGGATCACTAATGGATACATCATGCGTATAAAATAAATATCAAACAACAATAGTAGGTCTTCAAGTTATTACCATAATGTAGCATGTAGTGGTTCTAGATCAATGTGCGGTGTCCTCTCAGGAACTAAACTAACTTGTTCCTCCATGAGAGTTCTACGACACGCCCATCTTTAACCACTTTACTTAATTCCTTGCTTTCTACTGGAGCTTCTAAAGGTAACGGCTGTCGTTGACCCTTTCAACACCATGCTGGAATTCTTGAATGTGCCATAACTTCACTCCTACAAAATGGTTAGTATACATGACTTCTGACGCATAAATATATTTTATCATTTAATACTAAGAAAGAAGTGTGAGATTTCATTCAATATTCTTGCACAACATTCGGCAACAGGAAGGAGACTACCCATAAACATAGCATAGGGAAAAGGACTACCTATTCAACATGCAATTACTTATATCTTTGAACTTCTATCCATCAGTTTCAAGCAAAATACATTATGTTTTTACCATCCATTTTACCCACTTATGTCCTTACATATAAATATATAAAAACCATAAGTTTAAAGTCTTCTTCTTTAAAAACAAAATGCTGAAAAAGGAGAATAAACACATGCAAAAAGATGGCCTTTTGAGAGGCTCATCATTCCCCCCAACTGTACTATTGCTAGTCCCCAGCAATCATGAAATTCTGGATCCTGGCTCTAAACCTTAGGTCACTGGCGGTCTTCTCCCCTGGTTCATCAACAACATGTTTTAAGTATCCATGGCTTTTCCAAAGTCTGTCCCACTTTTGTTTTTCCTTAACCATATGATGCTCTTCTGTGTTCTCATTTACTGCCAGTAACAGCTGCAGGAATATTGGAGGTTGAAATTGTAAGGGCATCCAATAATGTAGCTGTGTGTAGCCCAACATTATAAACCATGGAACACGGTGAGTAGAAAGGGTTAAATTTTGTGGAGAATGGGGCTCCCTAATTTTTAAGTCATTAGGCATCCTTATCCACCACTGCATACAAGCTACAATTGCATCCTCAACATCTTGTGAAGAATGTTGTTCCCAATTTGCATACCCCTGTTCTCTTACTGAAAGAACCTTGTGAGACCCACTAGGGTTCATTGTGATTGTAATCCAATCAAGGAATGTTTTGCCTAGAGATTTGAACTTCAGGCCTTATAATAAGGGTTGTGTCAACCTCACTGTTTCGATATGGGAGAGCCTAATGTTCTCTACTGATCTCATTTTGAATCCAGGACATAACTACCCTCAACTGCACATCTCCTACATAAAGAAGTGAATTCCATTCTCTGTTGCTAGGCACAACTAGATTATGTAGATATAACTCACATAATAGATTCTTGATGGGCATAGGTGCTGACCAGAAGGCATCATATAATTCATGAGGTGTAGCAATGGAAGGATTTAATCCCTCAATAATCCTTGTCAACTAAAAGTTAACAAATTGTTCCTTAAGGAACAATGCATAAACTGGAGAAGGTGACCTACATGCCATTGCTGCAGGAATCAACTCAGTGATCTACTCAATTCTCCTCTCCAATACTGCAATCTGATTTATTTTCTTCTCAAGCTGACAAGCCTACTCCTCAATTATCCTTTTTAATTTCTCTATCTCCAATTCCCATTGTGACTTTTCCCAGGTGATATTTCGGTACAAACTTAACCCTATTGCTAATGGTGTAGATAAATTTGAGGGTCACATGGGTCCTTTCTGAAGGACATTAATCTACTCAGATGCAACCTGAGGGATCTTTACTTTCTCCACATTAGTGAAAGTAGCTCCTTTCCCCTTGTCACAAGTGACATGGGTTTTTATCAAATCATTCACTTGGGATGATTCAATTGCCTTGGCTAATATATCCAATTCATCCTTGCTCAACTGCTCAAACACTTCTTCTATAATATCCTCATTCACTACAGGAAATTCATCAGGAGGAAGAATCTCTAAACTGTCATCAGAATCTTGACAAGAATTATTGCAAAATCCCTCTATTTATATAGAATCATTATCACTTTCCACGAGGATGAATTCAACTTGCAGATCAGCTTGAACTTCCTCATCCACAATGTGGGCTAGGGTATCACCATCTGCTCTGTTTGAAGCCATTGCCTCCGAAGAGGAATTTTCTGCAGACTCAGAAGATTCAACATTTATAATTGAATCAGGGGTTTTTCTTGCTTTAATAGCACTATCAGAAAGTCTAGGACTCTTCCTCACAGGGGTTTGAGAAGAGCTCATTATTTCCTTGCATTTATTTTTGGTGGAGGACACCTCCCCTGTAATGGCTACAGGAGGTTCTTTTGGTGTTTCCTCCTTAGAAGAAGGCAAGGGTTCCTCAGGCATCTGATTCATATTTTCATTATCAGTTGGTTGTTGTTCTAGAGTCATTTCCTCTATATCTATGGTTTTATCTTTTCCTTTTACAACAGTAGACCTAGTTTCTTCAGACGGTGAAGTGTCAGGAGTGGTAGCAGCTTCTCTAGTTTTTCTTTCCTTATTATTAGAAACATGAGTGTTATCATTGCAGGCTCTTTTCCTAGATAGGGTAGGTCTAGAAGAGGATGCTTCAAGAATGGGTTCTATTTTATGGATTACTTTACAAACCCCTGTTTCCATATTAACCCTACTACCTACACCTTGGCCTCTCGGACCAACCATCCTAGGTGCTAAATCTTCCATAGCCAAGAATTCCTCCCAAGTCCCAATTGAATTTTTAATTAAATCCCTTTCTACAACTAACTTAATTAAATAGTGATGGGAAATGGATTGTGCTTTTCTTGACTGAACAAGAGATGCCTATTTTTAAAAATATTAAAAAGAAAGCTAGGTAGGTCTACTAGCCTTTTTCCATGGCGGAGGGCACTCAGAATATTGAAGTGAAGTCCATGCAGGTACTTGTAACGTCCCTCATAGGTGAAGTAAGATATTATAAATATGGCTGGCTGCAAAAACTCCATGTGTAATGACATTCTTACAGTGCCCTACTTCTTATCAATCTCCAACTGTGGGTCACTATGCAGGGTAAATTGTTCCCTAGCCGAGTGCAAGTCAATGTCCTTTGTCCACATTTCCCCTTCCTGTGGAAAATTTGTAACCTTTGCCACAATATCTTCTAAAAATTCAACCCTCAGACCTTTCACTACTGCAAACCCATTGTTCAAAGTATTCAGAAATGGAAAAGAAATTTCCTCATCGAAGCCATTAAGGCTTAAGCAGTAGTCCAGCCATCCCCATTTATGAAACAACTCATAGGTAGCCGGGTCCCCAAGTAACACTTGATGATCTATTGGCTTGTGCCTCTGAAGGTCTCCACCCATTACAAATGATAAAGAAAATATATCTACAGGATATTCTCAGTTGCTATAGAAAATTGAAAAATGCTTGGCCTTCCTACAGACGCAAGATGTTTTTCTTTTTCTTTTTGAGAAAAATAGAATTATAGGATAGTTTTTAATTCTAAGAAAGAAAGCATTACTTCGAATGATTTTCATAAATGAATTCATGCATGTTAAGGTTCACCACCCAAACACGTCAAAAAATTGTCATTATTAAGTGATCCTTACTTTAATTTACTTTCAAATCAACTGTTAAATCATGATGACTTAACCACTGAGTAACAGCTAAGCTCCCACATGACGGTAGTCACCATGAAAAGACAAGAAATAAATAAAGTTTTTTTTCATTTCACTTGCTAAAATCAATTTGGAAGTATTGAAACAAGCATGAATTAAATAACTAACCCCTACCCCCACCTAAGTATAAGGCATGGGTCCCACCAGGCCAGTGTGTGCAAGAATAGAAAAAGAAAAGTACACTCATTTCAAAATAATAAATCAATAAAATAATTTGTGTAAAAGTATGTGTTACTAACCTGATGTGCTACAGGAAGAGTGTCATGCTAGGTGACATGTACTGATGGAGTGATGCTACAGTGCAGACATGTGGAAGAGGGAAAGGTGATGCAGATTTTGATTATGAAGAAAGAAAATCATGGAAGTGAAGTGTTTATTATGGAAGCTGGAATAAAATCACAGCTTGGTAGAAATCTGGGTGGAAGACCCAGATGCGTATGCTGCAGGAAGGACACTATCTAAATTCTTCTGGAATTACTACAGGAAGTCCTGACGACTCATAGGCTTGTGATATATCTTTAAGCAATGCCCATTGACAAGGAGTTTGAACCTGACCGGATCAATTGTAGAGAGTTGAACGACACCATTATCAAATACTGAAACTATTTCATAGCGCCCTAGTGAAACTATTTCATAGCGCCCTAATCATAGAGCAATGCCCAATCACCAATGGAAAACTTTTTATCTTTTATGAATCTATTGTGTCACTTCTTTCATTGTTTTTGAATCAGTTCTATGTTATGAAGTGCAGATTTCTTGTATTCATCCAATCCATTGACTTGTAGGAGCCTGTCCTCTTATGCTTTGTTCAGGTTAATATCCAAGTCCTATTCCATCCTAAGAGTCTTATGGTGAAACTCGATAGACATGGATGCAGATTTCCCATAGACCAACTCAAAAGGAGTGAATCTAGTAGTGGTTTTCCAAGTTGTGCGGTAAGCCCAGATGGCTTCAGGAAGTCGAGTAGCCCAATCTTTTTTGTGAATGGAAACTATTTTTGTCAAAATGACCTCTATCTCCTAGTTCGTGATCTCAATCTATCCATTGGCCTGAGGATGGTATGGTGAATATTTACCATGCCTCATCGTGTACTCTTTCATCAATTCAACAATAAGGTTAGAGGTGAACTGTGCCCCTTGATCTGTTACTATTTCTCGAGGCACTCCAAACCTAGTAAAAATAAATTCATACATAAACTCTGCTACTTTATTGTCCCTCGCATGCCTCATTGCTTTTTCTTCAACCCTTTTTGTGGTGTAATCAGTGCATACTAAGATATAAGACTTACCATGTGAAGATGGCACAATGGGGCCAACAAAGTCGATGCCCCAGTTGTCAAATGGTCTTACCACCACCTAAGACTGTAGGGGAATTTCATCAGTCTTTAGGGGAAATCCCATCCTTTGGCATTGATCATAGTGTTGGGTATGCTTAGCTACATCTTTGTGTAATGTAGGCCAATAATAACCCGTTGTCAATACCTTGTATGTTGTTCATTTTCCTACAAAATGGCCACCACACAGCTCATCATGACATGTCCTAAGGATGTCATAGGTCTCATCATCACAGATACATCTGTGGGTGACATGATCAGACCCTGTGTAGAACATAAATCCGAATATCCATGAAAAGTTAAAACTTTTCTCAGCCAGCAACGTTCGTTCACGGGGTGAGAAATGAGGTGGTGCCCATCTTGTAGCAAGGTAGTTTGTGATGTCAGCATACCACATATTGTATGTTGCAAGAGAGAATAGGTGCTCATCCAGGAAGCTATCATAAATTGATGCAGGATCATCAGGAACTTGTAATCTAAAGAGAAAATCAGTAACTACATTTGCTTTTTCCTTGTTTTTCAATGATAGTTATATCAAACTCCTACAGGAGGAGTAACCACCTGGCTAATCTACCAAAAATGGTTGGTTTATTCATCAAGTATTTGATTACTAAGTGATCAGTATAAACAAATACTTCATAACCGGTTATGTAATGTCTAAATTTATTTAATGCATAGATTACATCAAGGAGTTCCTTCTCAGTAACAATATAATTTAGTTCTGCACCTTGCAAATTTTTGCTAATGTAATAAATGGCGTGCTCAACTATTCCTTCTTTTTGACCCAGCACTTCTCCAATTGCATAGTCAGATGCATTTGTATGGATATGAAAGGGAAACTTCCAGTCCAGTCCTCTAAGAATAGGGGTCTTTGTCAACACATCCTTCAACTGCTAGAATGATGACTCACATTCTGTTGTCCATTCAAATTTCACTTCTTTCTTCAACAGATTATATAATTGAGCGGCAAGTTGACTAAAGTTCTTGATAAATCTCCTTTAGTAACCAGCATGACCAAGAAAACTCCGAACATCCTTCTGCTTTACTAGGGTTGGGAGTGTGGCGATTACTGCAATCTTTGTAGGATTAACCTAGATACAAAAGGTTGAGAGGTAGTGCCCTAAGACAACTCCCTCCTCCATCATCATGTAACACTTCTCACTATTAAGTGAGAGATTGTAGTCCTGACATCTTTGAAGAAATTTTTCCAAATTAGCATAAGCCTCTTCAAATATAGTTCCATATGCAGTAAAATCATCCATGTATATTTCAACACAGTCAGCAGCAATGTCAGAAAAAATGATTATTACTGCCCTCTAGAAAGTACCAGGTGCACTACATAACCCAAATGGTAAGACAAAATAAGAAAATGTTCCCCATGGACAGGTGAACATTGTCTTATCCTGGTCTTCTAGTGATATCTAGATCTGTTTGTAGCCACTGAAACCATCTAGGAATGAAAAATACTTTTTGCCAGCAAGGTTGTCAAGTACTTGGTCAATAAAGGGAAATAGAAAGTGATCCTTCTTGGTTTCTTTACTAAGCTCCCTATATTCCACACAAACTCACCATCTTCCACTTTTCTTGGGGATGATTACAAGAGGGGAGACCCACTGACTGTCAAAAATGGGATATATGAAGCCAGCTTGGAGAAGTTTTTGCAATTTAGCCTCTACTACATCTCTTAATGTAGGGTTTACTCTTCTTTGAGGTTGCCTAATAGGTCTGGACTCTGGACTAATATAAATCTTATAAGTACACAATTTTTGGTCAATCCCCTTCATGTCAGTATAGTCCCATGCAAAAGCTTGTTGATTCTTTTGCAAAAGATGCTCAAGGCTAGACATCTGAGACTCAATGAGATCCTTATTGACATTCAATTCCCTACCTAAGGCAATCCACACTCTTTTAACTTTATCCAACATAAGAACTTCTGCAAAAGAAGGTGACTTTATTTCATGGGGTAACAAAGTATGGAGATAATCAGGTGCTGCAAGAAACTTGGATGAAGACTTCTGGGGAAATATGGTTTGTAGAGAATAGTTAGGGTCATGACATGAGGGTTCTTCAGATCCATACTAGTTTGTAAGGATTGATACAAGTATGTCATCCTCCTCTTGTGAGACCATAATAGATTTCTACTAATAACCATAAGCTCCTGCCACTAGTACATTTAACCCCTAAAATCGACCAAAAATTACGACCATGCATTACATTTGTTTTTCTTGGTTGGACTAGGGAAGGAAAGTTTTGATTTTTTTTACTCCATTCCCGTGTTGGTCAGAATTATGACAACCAGAACATTTTTTCGTAAATGCAACAAACACGATCAATATAACTTTAAAAAAAAGGTTTCATTTCAATTCATTGTGTTATGCAGCAAAGAAGAGCTGAATTAGGAGGGCACGAACAGAAGGCACACTCACCTTAAAGTGATTGAACCACCATCTATAAGTTATTTGTTTTAGATTTATGACACCATCTGTAAGTGATTTGTTTTATATTTATTGTGTTTATCCATTGAACTATTTGTCCATTTGCAATAATATGGGTTATGAAGTGGTGTTAGTTTTCAATTCGAGTAATCCAATTAGGATTTCAAACCCTTGTATATTTTCTTTGTTTCGTATGAGATGAATAAATTGCATGTCATGGATTTGGCGTGACAAACCTAGAAAATGAATCATGACAAACCTAGCATCTACAGAGTTGATTTGGATTTTGGCTCACCTATTATTTGGTTGCAATGAATATCGACCTTGGAGACTATGAGGCACTCAGTCAAACATTTCACTACATTACCCATGCATCCTTCAATTGCTAATCAGTACCAAACTGTTGAGTTGGACAAGACTCCACACTTGAAATTGCCAGCCTAAGTGAAATCCTCTTACCTGTTTGTGTGAACTCCATGTTCCCAAATTTCTTCAAGCTCTTCTTTCTAAGTGTTGTGTTTGAGAAAATTGGCATTCTTTGGACAGGTTGCATTTCCATAGATTTCTATAGTCATGGAACCTCACAAGACCCAAACTGACTGGAACCTTCTGATAAATCATGCGACTGTGTAGAGATTTTTTTTAATGGCTAGCTTGTAACTACGGTTACCCTCACACAGTCAACATATTTTGATACTTGATATGTCAAATCTTCTCATTAATGGATAGATGGAGTATCATTGTGATAGAATCTGAGATTATGAGTTCATGAGTGTCTATTTTGAACTATATCATGGTAGATGAACGACACTAAGACAATATCTTACCCACTTAAGCACTCAATAACAAAAATCCTCAATAAAAAAATCTATTAACAATGCATAAATGTAACTTGAATCTTATAAACCAAGAATTAAACATTGTAGCTACAAATCTATAACATCATCACAACCTCAGATCTGTGGTAAAACATGATTCTCTAGGACTTGTCAAGAAAGTTGGAAAACACAAAGTTATTTGTGAGTGGCATTTCTAACACAGTTTGGAAAACATGAAAAAAATTAAGGGTAAATTCATATCCAATCCCAATACTAACCATACATCTTCCATATTATATAATTTTCTCTCAAATAATAATCTTCAAGTAAATAAATTCTAACAATTAACTAATTGATTCCTTTATATGTTACCTTGTTGGCTCATAATCATTTAGGCTTGATAATTTTGTTCTTGTGCACTCCTTTAGTGGAAAATTGACCCTCATAGGGACAAATCGGAGTCCTTAAGAACTTGTCCCATAATTGAATCTTGTTTGATCCTAATGGAAATTTGATGTAAATAGGGACAAGTTGATCTCCCTATAAGATAGTCCCT
>MU223404.1:13670-49832 GCA_018584345.1 Thuja plicata
CTTTTTCTCAATTATCTGAATAATTAAATTCAATTATTGAAAATGAGGATATTTATTTAATAATTAAATATTATTTAATTCCTTTTCATGTGTCTCAGCTAAAGAGGGTGAATTTAATTTAATAAAACTGCTAGGACTTCATTAATTAAATTAATTCGATTATAGAGTTTGTTTAGCCAAATATATATTTAGGAATTAAATATGATGTATGATTAATACAGATTTAGGATTTTCTGTATTTGACACTCAGGTCAAGTAGAGTCAATGAAAACTCAGAATTTCCTAGTACAATAGGACTTTGATGATTTAGAAGAACGACAAATGCAACAAAATTGGTTAGAGTTGCAAGATGCCAATTTTGGGGTGTTACAGTAATGGAACCTATGAGTAATTACTTTTGTATAAATAAGTTACCCTGTTAAAGGTATTATTAAATGAGGGGAATGCACATGAATTCAGGCTTATATAGTCTGGAGCTCACTACTCAAGTACAAAACATACAATGAGGCACACTACTATACAAAATATTTGATCTACAAAAGTGAGCTGAGAAATATCATCAACAATGCTTGAACAGTTCCATGTAAGTACAAAGTAAATGTACTTATCTGATAGTTGAACCTATGATTAGTGATCCATCATTCATACACATAATATTAATATCATATCCAATCATCGCATCATCTAAAAAATCTTAGAAAATCAAGCTTATATATCCATCATCAAAGATTAAAAATTTAACTGTCAACCTAAAAAAAAAAAGAATAGCGTTTAAAACTTTTTTAAAGGTTTTGGGTCCTTGTAAAACCCATTTTTACATAATAAAAAAAAATGAGTAGCATGTAAACTATTAGCTAGATCTAACCTCAAAACATGTTCCTAACATTGAACACAAGCATATGTGTCATAAAAAATGTTGTCTCTATCAACTCCAACTATCAAACTGATTGGATCATCGATCTGATAGGATCGCCGATCGATCCAATACCTAGTTGTCTCTATTATTCATTTAACTTTGTAAACCCAATATTCAAAAATATATAACTTGATCAAATGATAATATAAAATACTACGAAGATAAACCAAGGTAGATAAATCCTCTTTGAAGATCCTCTTAGGTTCACACCTCAAAACTTGATCATATGTGTCTATACCGATCCATATACCAAAACCAATATATTGTGCTAGTTATCCCATACTTAACCAAATCTATACTCTAAGCTTCAGTATCATCATAGTATAGTAATTAATGTCCATAATAATTATAATAATACATTTTTTTCCCCTCAGTTCTTAGGTAGAAAAATGGGTTTCTGGAAAGCCCGGTTACCCAAACATACATGTACTATGAAAATTGGATGAAGTAACACCCACATGGGATGCTCATGACCATGGCTTCCTTGGAAAAACCGAATCCTATATCCTTGGTGGGCACTTTGATCTCGTGGAAAATGAAGACGTCATTCACAATACAAAAAATATGGAAACATTCATCCCATTAAATCTAGGGGAAATGATCGCATGGGTTGCCTTGTGTCATCTCATTCCAAAGGACACTAACAGTTTCTAATCCCCAGATTCTTGCATGTTGTCGAGTAATGGACCACATGATGAAAGAGGTCATGTAGAACTTGTAATCCTCTTTGACCTTTCTCATCTGGGAATCCACATGATTTGAGATGATAGTTGTCTAGTCAAAGTACACCTTGTTAGTAGTCATACAATATAGGAAATAGTACATCTAAGGCGAGAATTCTTGGGCATGAGGCTCCACAAAGATCCTACATAAAAATATGATTCCTTCCTATATGGGTTCCTTAAATTCAGAGCGAGGAATATCCAACCTCATCTTCTTATAATCCCAGAGTGGGATCTTCATACATTTTGTGTTGAGGTGGCACTAGGTTGCATCTCCCACTTCCGTGAATTGAGCCACTGAAGCTGCTCGTGTGAGGATCAATGCACCCTGTAAGAACAAGATCTTCCATATGATGGTATTCGCATCATGGCCCAAGGAGGCAATGGGCACATTGAAGGATGTGGCAGAAGTTCAGGTAATTATATTATAATTCTTAGCCATGAACATAATTAATTTAGGAGCTTGCACTGAGAGAGGGAATTCAGCTGCTTGAATAATCCTTGAGGTCACCAAGTTAATTGATGTAGGGTCATTCACCTGCCTCCATTAGTGGATGGCTTGGAATAGGCCCTTTAGTCCTACTCAAGTACAAAAATCTGTCTGTGACCTCCTTTAAGGTCATTTCAATTCGGAACTATCCCGTCTTTCTTGTATTTGAGAACCAGGTGGAGCTTTTCTAGCACCCTTTCTACCTTTGATTTCTTGGAAGGAAATATTGACACACTTGGGAGATTGAGACTTCCCACGGGTGACCTAGTTGTATCCATCTCTTTTCTTCTAACTTTGAACCTACAAAACCAGACGATCGTCAATACATTGTGTATTAATATTTTAAGCTACATTCTAGGTTCTGGAACTTAGGGAATCATTTTCACCTTTCACCTAGAAAAAGAAAGCATTAGTTATTACTGGGAATTCTGGATGAATTTTCTCCTTGGTGAACAAACTATAAAACATATAAGACCTACCCAAGACCACCAAGGTCCCAAGATAACAAATTAGAAAACTACCATGATGGGTGTGCAGGGGATCGTCAGAACACCTAGAGATAAAGGTTCCAGAATACCAGAATGCAAGAGGGGTAGCTAAGGTGATGTCCTTATTAAATTTCCTAACATCTCTGTAAGAAACATGTGTATATCTACTAGGGTGGAGTTATGACAATTGGTTGACAGTGGACATGGCATGAAGGGTATTGAGTGCCAGCTGGAATGAATTTTGAATGCACATTTTTGGGAATTAGTCCTACCATTAAGACGAACATGACATAAGAGAGATAAAATTATGGATGAGTCATTGAGCTCACGAACTTGAATCTACAAAGGATGAATAGTAAGTGGGGCCAAAGGCTCCCCCAAGTACCAAACCATCTTGCAGATACAACAATGCAGAATCAACAAGACACAGAGTGAGAGAACGAAAAATAGATGTCATATATTTCATTAATTGATCAAACTCATTACTTGTCAGGTTGTAAGGCCTTCCCAGTTTTGGCCATATACATTGAGTGAATTACAAAGTGATATTCACACGTGTGAGGTCACAAACCTACCTTACAATATCTTAACAGATAATCCCCTCTCCAAATCTACAATATTCTAAGAACTGCCTAAAACTAAGAACAAAGAGAAAAATATATAAAAGAGTCCACCAAAGAGGTCGGCGCTCAAATTCATAAGAGAGACCCAGATTTAGGTCCACACAGATCCCAATGAGAGACCCCATATTAATTTAGCCACAAAAATTAAATGTAGAAGTTGGCTAGATCAGGATAAACAAATCAAGAAGATGATTACCGAAAGATAGAAAACCATCAATAAAGCATACCCAAGAAATAGACAAACAATTCAGTAAAAGCATTAATGAGCAACAAAAAATGACTCAGGCAAAGAGATCACCGAGACTCGTCGGTAAAGCAAGAACCCGAGCAACAGAAAATGAACTATAAAATAAAGTAAATATTTTTTTTTGGTTGAGCAGGAATGTCAAGGACCCAAGATGCTCCTGCATCAGTTGGCCAAGATGATGTGGGTCCAATGTGTCATTAGGAAAGTGTGGTCACAATACCTTGCAAACAATGTTTAGAGAAAAATAAATAGCCCTAAGACCATATTTATAGGGGATTACGACATGAGCAACCCACAGGCATGCATGAATTTTAGGGTACTACAAACAACTACAAGAAAAACAATGCACATGCATATATACACAATATACATAGAGACAAACTTCCTGATAGGGCCTACTCATCACCTAAACACTCACAAGATTATTTATAGACTATGAAAAAATCACATTATTTACAGAACTTGCAAAACCTTCAAAATTTACAAATAGGGCCAAAACCTACGAGGACACATCGAATTAACAAGGCAAACACTAAACTACAAAAATCAAAACAATGTACATTAAATTGTACCAAAATTGTGAAACACACACTACTAAAGAAAATTTATAGGACACACCCCACATCACAAAATGTACAGAGTGTACATTATTTTACAAAATGTATAGGACTAGCCACAAGGGGGTGCGACATGGGAGGAAATGCCAACAACCAAAGCCAAGGGTGAGCCAAACAAACTAGGTGTCGAATGACGTGAGGGAAAAAATAAAGAACAACCATAACAAAAAAATGATGAGAAACCAAACAAACACAAATAGAAGAAAGAAAAATAAAAGAGAACCAGAAGGCCAAGAGGAGATTACCTCGAGGCACAAAATTCTGGAATGGAAGCTCGAACACCACTCACTCTATCACCACACACTGCTAGAGTTTTGAATAAACCACTTGTACGAATTGTGGGGATCTGAGAATTTCATAGCTTGGGAAGTGTTGTGCTCTAACTCGTAGGCAAATTCTCCTAGGGATAGCTTATTTGCGGTGTATGTGAGAATGACAGATTAATTGGCATTTTATAATGCCCAAAAGAAGTGTATTAATTACTTATTAGCATTTTTAGAAAAAAAAAAGGCAAAAAATCCTGAAGTCCAAACCTTGAGACGCCCAACAACCACTACTGCCCCTTAAAGAAGAAAGGAGAAACAACACCAAAATCATGGAGTCCAGAATTCATTGACCACAAAAGAGAAAACACTCTGGGATCTAGATTCTGGAGAAACAGATAAGCAACAAAATGGAAAAGGAAAACATAAGTAAAAAAAAAAGGGGGATCCAAAATTTTTCCCTCAAAATGTAGGGACGGGTATGCAAGGCATAACAGGTTGATAGATTAATGATGGAGAAAGAACTTGCACTATTGCAACCTAGATTAACAAATGAGGAAGTAAAGGTAATGGTTGAAGAAATGAGAGGAGAATTTAAGACAAGATACAAAGTAACAAGGATACTCATTGGAGAAATACAATTGGTAAGATATTAGACAGTGGAGCTATGGAAAATGTTATTGAAATCTGAGACAAGAACCAAGGAAAAATTGGTAGAAGAGACGGAAATGGTCAAGAGTTTAATGCTGAAGAGATAAATGATGACATAGATAATGTTATCTCCATCATACCTGACTAGATACTTCACATTAATACTCATACTCAAGTGGATGAACCAAGTGATCAGACTGGAGAAAAAGTTACATAATAAAAAAGTGAAGAGAAAAAGATTGATAAATATGTACTGTCAGTGAAGAGGAAATTAGACTTAACCAGTGAAGCTATCACACAAAAGAAGAGAAAAACTATGAATTCTACTAGTTTTGAGGAAGAAGAAGAAGATGAACCTGGAGATGAATAAATATAAGAAACTATTAACATTACTAAAATGATTCCTAAGGAGTTGATGAAGATGTCTGAGAAGCTTAGAGAGAAACCAGAAAGAGACATAATAAAGGGAAAGAAGAAGAAGGTTAGTGTACTAAAAGGAAAAAGAAATACAATTAGTAATCTAGTACCTAATGTGCAATATGATAAAAAATATAAAAATATTGATTGAGTGGGTATTTTTGTCAAAGCAGTTGTTGATCAAGTATCTAACTTGGAGAATGCACCTATGAAGTTGGAAATGAAAGAGTATGAGAAGAAATGAACTGACAAGTTGAAAGAGATAATATCAGTTGAAAAAGAGCCACTTACAATTTTAGTGAAAGAAGTAAAGGATATCCTATAAGAAGTAGGAAAGGTACTTGTAAAAGTGTCCAAGTTTACATATTTTACAAAGGATCTAGAGAAGAAGAGAGAGACACCTCAATAGGAGATTAATGGTTTGGTTGAAAGGTTTGATCTGCTAACTAGTTCAGTTTCAGCATATAGTGCTAAGGTCAAACAGATTACTCACATAGTGAAGCAGTTGAAAAGAAATCAAGATAAAATAATTATATCACTTATGGAGTTGCAGACCTACCTAGCTCCCACCATAGATCTTATGAAACAGATTGTGAGTGATTCAGAAACAATACTAAGTCTACCAAAGGTGAGTACTTTGAATGATATGAAAGGGTCAACATTGGTTATACATGGACAAATTATATCTATGGAGTGCTTACAAGAGTCATGGGGAAATTCATTGGAGTCTGCAAAGACACTCTTCAAGGATATCTTTGACATGATGTAATTCTTGTGTGTACCTACAATCCTTTGTCATTGGTTGAAAAAAAGGGGAGATAGATGTGAGATAGATGTAAATGCAAAGATTGATATGATTTGGAGCATGCATAGTGTAAGGGAGATTATGAGTTGAATTAATACTTATTGAGTTATGCATGGTATAATTTTGAGTTCATACAGAATTTTTGCCATCAATTCCAAAGTGGGAGATTGTTGGCATTATGGTAGTTTTTGTAGAAGATCTAAAGATTAGACATTTGTAGATTCATTTAATTGGTTTTCATTGATTGAAAAATGTTTATTTAATATGATTAGAGTGACTGGTAAGATCTATACATGATCAGTAAAGATAGATACAGTTTACTATGTTGATCTGTGTACATGAGGAATACAGGAAGACCACTATTAGTCAGTGAAATTGGTAGTGGTTGAGTTGAAGAGAAAATCAGAAGATGTGGTCTTAGAGAAGACATTAATATGGTATAAGGAAGGTGTGGTTCTGACTGGGTTAGCTAAGTCAATGTTTGGAGTGAATTATTTTTTTGATGTGGAAGAAAGTGTATCTATTGGATCACTTATCATAATTTCATGATGAATCAGTTAAGGTGGTGGATCTAAGACCGGCTATAATTTCTATTAATGTATATTATGTTTGGAGAAAATGTGTTAGGTATGTTTGATTCTTATTTTGAGGAGGTTGATAAGTATTTTATGCTGACTTGGATAAAAAAATTTAGGTCTTAAACCACTTAAGAACACAATATGTAATGAGAGCCAAATTATGCAATTTAGGGTTGTGATCGTATTTTCAAGTGCAATGATCAGAGTTTGAAGAAACAACGATTAGTACATCGTTATAATGAAAAGGAACATAAAGGATTTGATAGGAAATCAATTCCATTCTATATATCATTATTATTTTTTGTTTTCCTAACAATTGTAGCATGTTGAAATCCTCTAGCAAGGTAGAATCTAAAAGGTCTTTTGGTACTTCTAACAAGGTACTAGTCACTTTTAACAGGGTAAACCCTAGAAATGGTATTGTAGCTCCTGACTGGGCAAACATTTTTACTACAGTAAGGTGATTTTTGGGTGTCATCCCCACCATAGTTTTTTACCTCTAACAAGGGTTTCCACATGAAAAATCTGTGTCATATGTGATGCTTTTTTGGATGCTTGATGTTGTTTACTTCTATTTGATATTATTACTTGCATGGTTAATTAAAATTGTCTTTGTTAGATTAGTGGTGAAATTTATTAAGTACTTGTGTATACTGATTCACCCCCCTCTTAGTGTGCTTGTTCATAAAAAGTACAATAAAAAATATTTGGGCTCTTAAAATCCATGATAAAATATTGAAGTCCCCAAAATACTTAGCACAACTGAGATCAACAATTGGGCATACCAGAATAAGACAATTTTATTATGCTAGCCATATAGAAAATGGATATATAGATAAAAATTCATGCATAATAAATTACATGAAGTAAGACAGGCCCATTATATTGTCAAACAAAATAACCCAGAATGTTAGATTGAATCTCTTGAACCTACATGCTGAATCAAAATTCAAATTGTTAAAATTCAGTTTCTCTTCCATTGCCATAGGAAGGGAATCAATATCTTTGACTAATGGTTCATTTGACACACCTTTTAAAAATTCTTTAACCCTAGGTGAAGAACATGAAGCATACATGATATTGTGCAAATCATCTCCACCCACCCTATGTGCAACAACGATATTTAAATCTTGGATTGAAGGGTTAACCATCATTTGCACCACATTATCATGTACTGATGGAAGTAGAAGAGCATTAAACTTCTACTGAATTAACCCAACAACTCATCACCAAGAACACTCTCATTAGCTTGCAATGCTTGATGCATATGCCTAAAATTATGTCATTCAAGATTTTTTTGATGTTGTCAGAAAAATTAATGAAGGCGTAACCATTAAATAGTAGGTATCGAGGAAATAATCCACCCAAAAAATGCTTGGCCCTCCCAAACCTCATACTTCTGAATGGCTTTAAAACTTTTTTATCACCTAGAAAACTAGAATGCACAACCTTTTGAACAACAATATCCAACAAAGAAAATGACTGGAGCAGGTCCATAGCATTTGACAAGAAAACAAAGAGAAATTACGAGGGTAAGATGAGTCTTCGCAAGTGCAGAAAATGTATATCCTCACCAATTATATATCAAATTTATCTATGATAGTAAGGCCTATCAATGTTGAATATTTTCCCAAGAATGTTGTTTGAAATGTGCCCTAAAATAGGCATCTCCATTTCCTCAACTTGTAAATTAACCCTACAAATACGCTGCAAATACTCCATATGATATCTTCTGCATAACTCACAGACTGCAAAACCATAAGAGTCTCCTTCCCGTGAAGCTGACGAACCATGATACATGGTGAACCTTGATGTTTTTCACTTCAAATTACCCTGCAAACACAAACTCTTGGAATACACCTACAAGGAAAAATTGTGCATTTTCCAATAATATAGATTTGAAATAAAAACCTCTATTTATTAACACAAAAATTTAGTATAAAATCCCCCCTTAAATTTTCTTTGAATATCATCGCTTGTGCAACTTCATACACTTGAAGAGGTTGTTATGATTTCACTTGAATTCCCATCCTTACACATCCATTAGTATAAACTACCCTGATATGAACATTTTCGATGACTAGTTGAGGATTTCACTTTGAATAAGATTCACAAGGCATGGATTACTAGGAATATTGAATTTTTTTTTCTAATGTGTCAATCTCCTTCAAATCCCCTGCCAAATTTATTAGATAATTTGTAAGTTTGTTACCCTCCCTGTATGTGTGAGTCAACATGAAAGAATCGAATGTATCCAATGTGTCCTAAGCCTATTGTAATATATATTTGATATGCCAATTAAAGCATCTCATATTTTTTCATGCATTAATAATAATCATTTAATCACCTTCAATCTGCAAATTCTTGTATCCCAACTTTTTACCCAATATTATGCCTTGTAATAATGCATAGGACTCAACTAAATTATTTGTTCCATGAGGAAGTGGAATTGCTTTCCCAACTAGAAGTTGACCAATGTAATCCCTAATACAAATCCAATCAAAATTTAAAAATAATTATATGTATACAAATCAAGGAGAAAGGTATAAAGTTTCCATGATGAAACAACATCCATATGTAGAACTCAAAGAAATTTAGAATGTAAAAGTCTCAATCAAAACCCCAAAAAAATTGGAAATAACTAATAGAATAAAAAGTGTAATAGACATAGAAACCTTAATATTTATGGGTAACTTTAGAAGGGAACTTAGTGCTAGCATTATAAGACATAAATCTAACAGTTACATGAAATTAGATCCAACAATGCAAAGAAATAAAGCACACATAAGTAGAACAAGAAGACATAGATTTCACGTGGTTCACCCAATCCTGGGCTACATCCACCAAATAGAGAGTCCAATATTATTATCCATTAATTTCAACTGATTACATCCAACAATCCCTTGCAACACAATACCACTGCAAAAGCTACAATACTTCTTCACTCTAACTAGTCATAACCCTAACAACATTTTTCTTATAGAAAAATTGTGACCCTAAAAATTGCTTAACAAGTCAACCTAGGAAAATTTTGGATGAATCAACCTAGAGAAATGGTTGAAAAGTCAACCCAAAAATGTTTGATGAGTTAACCCTACACCCCATGAATTTCAAAAAAGTATACAGTACTTGCGAGATCAATCACCACAAATCAACAATATCCCACTTGGAGATTGATCAGGCACCACACTAAAAAATCTCCCACTTGGAGACTGATCTTATAGAAATAATTCTACCCCTGTAGCTCTCACTCAAAGAAACACACCGGGCTATGTTGTTCTATTTTATTATTTTAGTCTGGAAGACCAACTGAAGTTGAAGAGGAGTTTAGCTTCTCCCTTGTCACTTCCTTTGTAAAGATATCCGCTGGATTTTCATTTGTATGTATCTTTTCCAACCTCAACCATCCATCATCCAATATCAACCAAATGAAGTGATACCACAACTGCATGTGATTTTTCTTTGAATGAAAGGGAAAATTCTTCTCAAGATGAACGACACTCTGGCTGTCTGTAAACAAATAATTGTTAACCTATGTTTTTCCCAATTCTTCCATGAAGGATTGCAGCCATATAATCCCTTTTTGGCCTATGTTGTAGCTACATACTCTACCTCTGTGGTGGATAAAACAACCACCTTTTGTAACCTAGAGATCCAACTCACTATTGTGCCACCGACAATAAAAACATATCTTATTGTACTCTATCTCGTATCAATGTCTTCTGCCAAATCTGAGTCAACATAGTCTTGTAAATTAGTACTAGAGCCCCAAAAACATAAATATTTGTGGGATGTACCTCTCAACTATCTGAGAATTCATTTTACCACATTCCAATGCTCAACTCCAGGATGACTCATATATCTCCTAACAAATCCTACTCCATGTGCAATATTAGGTCTAGTGTATATCATGACATAAATTAAACTTCCTAAAGCTGAAGAATAGGGTACCTTGGAATTTTTTCCTCCTCCTCTTGTGTCTTTGGACACATCTCCTTAGTCAATTTCAAATGAATAGGAAAAGGTGCACTGAAAACTTTTGCATTCTCCATGGAGAATCTCTGCAACATCTTTTCAACATAATCAACCTAAGATAGAGTCAAATTTTTCCTTCTTCATATCTCTGCAAATTTTCATACCAAGGATTTGTTTTATTGCCCCCAAAGCCTTCATAGAAAATTCTTTTTTCTAACTGTTTTTTTAACTCTCTTATGTGATCCATGTTAGACCCACCTAAAGCATGCCATCGACATATAAACATAAAATAATATAGTTTTCATTATCCAACCTCTTAAAATAAACACAATAGTCAGAATTACACCTGCTGAAGCCATGCTCAGCCATAAAATGATCAAATTTTATATACCATTATCAAGGTTCTTGTTTTAATCCATATAAACTCTTCTTTAATCTTCACACAAAATTCTCCTTACCTATGACCTCAAATCCATAGGGTTGTTCCATATATATCTCCTCCAAATCACCATGGAGAAAGGGAATTTTCACATCTAGTTGTTCCAAATGCAAATCTTCAGCAACCATAATACTTAGAATAGTATGAATAGAAGTCATTTTTACAACGGGAGAAAAAATATCATCAAAATCAATGCCTTTTTTCTATGCAAATCCCTTTACAACTAACCTGGATTTATATCTTTTCTTACCTCCATCCTCCTCTTTCATCCTATAAACCCATTTATTTTGTAAAGCATTTTTACCTGCAAGCAACTTGCATAATTCCCAGGTATGGTTTTTAAACAAGGAGTCCATTTATTATGTCATTCCATCCCACAAAACCTTGGTATCTAGCTACATATCTCGATGATAACATTCTGGTTCACCAACATCACTCAATAATATATAATACAAAGAGGGAGAAAACCTGTCAGGAGGTCTACTTAGCCTTGAAGATTGTCTAACATTCACTTGAGTTGGTGTTATTTGTTGTTGTTATTATTATTTTTGTTGTGGATCATGAGGAACCACTAGAACATCATATTCAGGAGTATTATGTAGCACTATATAATCATTTTCTTTCTTCTCATACTGTTGCAACTAATCTTTGTACAACATTTTCTCATTGAATATGACATCCCTGCTTCTCATAATTTTATGATTCTAAAAATCCCAAAGTCTATAACCTAACTCATCAATGCCTCCAACAAATACACATTTCTTCGATTTAGCTTCCATCTTGGCTCTATTTTTAGAACCTATATAAGAAAATGCTTCACAACCGAAGGTGCTGATTAAAAAATAACTCACCTTACTACATGTCCATGCTTCCTTTGGAATACCACAACCCAAAGGATTAGAGGGACCTCTATTAATTAAATAAATAAAAAAATTTATAGGATCTTCCCACAAGTTTAAGGGAAGCCCAACATGAAACCACATAGTCCTTGCACACTCCATTATTGTCCTATTCATGTGTTCAACCACTCCATTTTCTTGTGGAGTCCTTGGAACTATATTGTGCCTACGAATGCTATTAGAGGAACAATAATCTTAAAATTCTTTTCTGCAATACTCACCACCATTATTAAATATGAGAGATTTTAGTCTTTTACTAGTCTCATTCTCAACAAAGCTTTTCCATTTTTTAAAAGTTTGAAAATACATCAGATTTTTTCCTGAGGAAATAAGTCCATAATTTCCTAGTTTCATCATCAATGAATGTAACATAATACAGAGAGCCACCAAGGGAAGATACATGTGCTGGTCCCCATACATCTATATGCACTAGCTCCAATTTTTCATCCTTGTTTTCCTTCCAACATGTTAGTACTTTTTCGTATAGAATCTCAATATAGAAATTATGCGTGACTCTTAGATTCCCAACTCTTGATTCATATAAGTAAAAGTCTAATTGATGAGGATTGATCCTCCTTCTTCTTTGAGCTCCACAAACTCAGGCGGGTGTACCTTTCATAGTTTACTGATTCTTAGTAACTTTATCAGTGGATCAAGGGTTACACTGATTTTCCTCTTGCCTTTTACTGCAACAACTGATAACACATCTTGAAAATTTATATGACCAATTTAATGCAGAGCTTAACAAGCTAGACTATGAACTTGGCAAGAGAAAATAATAGTGAAACAATTATTCTCATCCTTCTTCTTTTTAGAGTTCTAGAATTAGGAAGGCTAACCTAATGATTCTCTCTTCAAGGAATCAACAAATTTAACTGTATTCTCAAATACAATTAATACATATGATTGTTCTTAATAACAGGAAAGTAAAGGATTATTTAGATTTAAGATTGATGATGATAACCACTTATCAAAACCTAGACCAATGCCTAATCTAGGGCATAGAGTCAATTGAGATATACATTCACAAAAATTAATTAATTGAAACACATATGAAACTCAGATGGAATGCCTTACAAAAAAACTTCTCATTCCCACACCCACATATCAAATTATTACACTAATATCTAGCCCTCTAGAACTACTCATAATATTTACTCTCCTTGAAAGAAACTTACAAATAGTCGCACAGTTACCTTATAACCAGTATATTAAAAATGCCTTATAGATTAAACATACAAGAGCATAAACATAAACACAAGAAGACATCATGGATGTGAAAAAGGAAATTCCATTGTATTTTATTAATATACTCCTGCTTCAATACATTAAGAGAGACAAAATCTCAAAAATAGACAAAATTTAGAAGCCTACCTCACAGTCTTGAATTCACCATCCTTTAGAATATCTTACAAATTTCTATATATAGAGAGAACCAGCCATATTGGAATTCTTAAAGAGAAAGGATGCAATAAGCTTCAAATGGATAGGCTAAAGCTAAAAAGTACTAGAAGACAAAATACAATTACATTTTCAGTCGATGGAGAAAAAAACTTGAGTAGCTTATTTGAAATGATTTCAAATCCTTGGTAGTTGGCACTTTTGTCCATGGATATTCAGTGTAACCTCTCGAGGTTGGTGTGAGACCTAGTGACCGCCAATGTAGGCTAAATTAAACTAGCCTTTCTGATGATTACCCTCCCTGTGCTCATTGATCATGTGCCAGGTGTCATTATAGTCATCATCCATCACATCCAAGTACATTTTGGTGAATCTTTCTTTTAATCTATGACCTATGCTGAATCTCACAATCTTGGGCTTTAACTCCAGTTGGTTCTGAGATCATGCGACTAAAGGTTACCTCACAATCTCGTAATGTTTAAACTAACTCAGGCTAAGTTTAGAGATTCAGAGATAAAGGCTATCTCTGAATCACTAGAAGATTTTCTCAACCCTAGGTTTATTCTAAGATTTCATGAATACCACAGATCTTTTAGCCACTTAAAAATGTGTCTGCATCTTAGCCATTACCTCTTTATCACTAAATAATTCTTGAATTTTTGACTTCTTCTAGCGATTCAGCACCAGACACACATCTATATCTTCATCAATGGTCTAGATTCACCCACGGAAAATTGACTTGGCTCTAAATTTTCCAAAACTGACCATGGTTCATTCAGAGATTCAACGACTGAATGAATCTCTTATTCACTGAAGAATTATTCTAATTCAGGTTTAATCTAGAGATCATGCGCTAGCCCTAAGATATTTTCTTGATCAACGATCAACACTAAGTCTCACAATATTTCTGTACTTTATCAATTCTTCCCGAGATTACACGGCAACCCTTGATACTTCTTTGATCCAACGGCCTCCGCTGAATCTCAAGACCATCTTCTTAAACACACTTTTTTTGCGATATCATGCAACCAAGTTATCTCTGAATCTCATAATAAACTTTACTTGAATTAGTATCAACCTCAGGTTTATCTAGAGATTACATGAAAATCCTTATCTCCAAGTCTTTGAAAGATTCATTAACTCACGAGTTAATTGGGAGATCACGTGCAGACCACACGATCAAGTCAAGGATATAACAAGATATATGGCTATCACTTAATTGCTGAATGAAAGCTTGACCTTGGCATTTGTTTGGAGATCATGCACCAGCTGCTCATCTCGAATAAGATCAACGATCCTTGTTGAATCTCTAAATCTTTCACTTAACTATGATTTCCTCTAGAGATTACGTGATAAAGAAAAAATGAACTCTATCTTGACCTCGGGTTATATTATGAGATTACATGACTGCGGAATCTCTGAATCGCAGAAGATTTCTTATAGCTTGAGTTAAGTCACGAGAGCTAGCGTTAGCCACACAATCAAAATTGAATGCATAGTTTTCATCGATTCTCTAAATCTTTGAGCTAACTTTGAATTTATCTAGCGATCACGCGCCAACCACATGATCAAATCAATATCAACAATCTGGACTTAATCTCTGAATGATTTAGAGCATATTTCATTCATCTCAAGATTAAGAGATAAAAGCATGTGCCAAGTCTCTAGACCAGATAGAATATTTGGTTATGATTGAGAGATTAAGAGGTAAAGACAAAGGCTAAAAATCACATGGCTTATAGGATGCTTAAGTTACTCAAAAAAATTAACTTCAAATTAGAACAAGGTCATGAGGGACTAGGGTTTTTGCACGGAATTAACAAAAATGACCTAAGGTTTAGGGTTTTTAACCATTTTTGCACTTCATTGCTTGGAAATCAGACACTTGCAGGAAAATTTGATGGTACACTGGAACAGATCTCACCATTTTAGGCCTAACTGACACTGGGAACCAAAAACATTTAGCAAGACTCAAAAAAACTAGAAATATACCCAACACCACCCTTCAGAAAACTAACTATTTATTATTTTCCATACACAAAACTTTCATAGAAATCCATATTGACACATTTTAGACCTGGTAAGACTTTCTTTGAATGAAGTAATTTCATACCTTTTTCACTCATGTTTCGAAGTCTATTGTGCTATAATGTTCTTTTGGAATCCACAATGATTGTTTCATGTTCTACCTACTCAACTATAGTAATTCTTCCTGAACATCGACTTTTCTCTGTAATAATTAAAGTAAAAGGAACAGTATGACCTGTACAAAGATATAAGGTGTGTAATTTCACACCTTTTTCTACTACTAAGGAACTTTTTGAAACCTTCCATTTTTTATCATTAAAAGTAATCGTGCAACCTTCATCACTAGCTATCCTATTGAAATTAAATTCCTACTCAGTCTTGGAATGTGCCTTGATTCTTGTAGTATCTAATGATTCTCATTCTGCAACTTAACCTTAATTCTTCCCTTCCCAACAATTTGACAAAGTACATTATCTCCCAAATAAACCAGCCCAAAATCCTCTTGGACATAATCAAGAAAATAACTTCTATGGGGCGTAGCATGAAATGAGGCCCCTGAATCTAGAGGCCATGAATTCAACATTTTCAAGGGAAAGAAGCAAAACATCCTCTTTATATTTATTATTTACCACATTTGCCTCCTTACTGCCTTCTTGTTTATCTCCTTTATTCTTCTCCGACCAACAATCTTTCTTCTTATGACCTGGTTTCCCACAGTACCAACAATCATTTGGTCCTCTATATTGAGACCTCTTACCCTTTGATTTTCCTCGTGATTTCTCACGACTTCCATAATTGTTTCCTCTCTCCTTTGGTCTGCCTCTACTTTCTACATTCAAAAGACTACCTAATGTGGATCCATCTGAGCTTTTCCTATGAATTTCCTCGCTCAGAATAACACCAATAATATCATAAAATTTTAGGGTATTTGAGCTAGAAATAGAGTTACTAACAGTCATTACCAAGTCATTCTAGCTTTCAGGAAAAGAGCATGTAATCAAAAGAACCCTAATTTATTCAACAAAATTGACATTAACATAATATAATGGACCGATAATTGTATTAAAGTCATTTATGTGATCATCAACTGACCCACCTTCTAGCATTTTCTTATTAAATAAAAAAATTATAGGAAATACCTTATTTGAAGCAGAAGGTTTTTAATATAATTTCGCTAGGGTTTCCATCAACTCTTTAGTTGTCTTCACTTTTGTAATATTAAATGCCACCAATTCTGCCAGGCATAAATGAATACTACCAAGTGCCTTTCTATCCAAATATCCCAATCCTCATCAAACATTCTTGTCGCTTGCTTGGATTTTCCTCCCAATGGATGCCATAAATCCTTCCAATAGAGATCTACTCCTCCATCTGTATTTTCCATAACTGAAAGTTATGCCCATTCAACTTATCAACCTTCAACTTACCCTCATCTTCCATTACTCCCACTCAACCGTAAGACCTTCCTACAGAGGATAACTGAAAACAACCCACTATGATACCACTTGTTAGGATTAGAAGATAAAAATCTAACAGTTACATGAAAAATATCCAACAATGCAAAGGAATAAAACACACATAACTAGAACAAGAAGACAGATTTAACATGGTTCACCCAATCCTGGGCTACATCCACCAAACAGAAAGTCCAATATTATTATCCAGTAATTTCAACCAATTACAACCAGTGATTCCTTGCAGTACAATACCGCTGCAAAAAATACAATACTTCTTCACTTTAACTAACCATAACCCTAACACCATTTTTACTATAGAAAAACCCTAACTCTAAAACTTACTTGACAGGTCAACCTAGGGAAATGTTTGACAAGTCAACCTAGGTAAATGGTTGACGAGTCAACCCAAAAAATGCTTGATGAGTTAACCAAAAATTTAACCCAAAAAAGTTAACCCCATGAATTTTAGTAAAGTGTACAGTACTTGTTTGACCAGTCAGCACAAATCAACAATCAATTGTATAAGAATAATTGTGTTCGCAAAAATGTAAAGGAAACTAAACTTTCTTCCTATTTTCTAAATGTTATTATGTAGACTAGAACCAATTAATACAAACAATAAATACATTGTATAGCATATGCAATAGAGGTTTGTGAAATGGAAATCAAGAAATAGGAACTTTAAATGTCAATTATAGAAATAAAGAAAAGAAGGATTAGCTCTAGGAAAATGAACCTTGAATATATCTATTGATGTAGAAAAAAAATGTGCCTTTTGAGATTAGAAATTGATTCTCTTTTCCTATAGTCTTCTTTGAGATCTAAATAGTCAAAAGACTATATAAGGGATGATTCTACGAGTTTGAATGGCTTCTACAACTATAAATCTGACCTTTGTCCATGTAAATAATGTGTCATAGTGCACGATCTCGATTTTCATTTCATTAGTCTTATTTTTTTCTCTATTATAGTATTTTAACTAATGGTATTTATTAACACTTTTAGAGGTATACCAGATTGCTAAGGGACAAGTTCTCTTAGATCAACCCTCAAAAAAGGATTCGCTTCATGGTTGTGCAAATGATCAATCATGTAAGTGCTCTAGAATGATTATATAGATTTTGAGTTTTTAGTGATCTAAAATAATTTTTGCTAACATTCTTTATGCAAATGATTAATTTGGATAAGCTCAATGATAAAATGAATGTCTATAATTATAAGAACATAACAGTAAAACATATAAATTTGCATTTACTTGAATTTAAATAGAATAAAAACAAATAAGAAACATATTTTTCAAATGATTAAAAGATGAACTCAATTTTATGTATATGTATATATATATATACATTATTAAGAAATGAACTCTTCTCAAAATCGATCAAAAATAAATACATCTATACAAATTCAACTATTACACTATTACAGATAAAGATCACGGTACACACTATCACTATATATATACACATTTGAACATACTATCTCTCCAAATATTTGATTCATTAATGTGGTTGATGTAGATTGAATTGCTTCTAAACCTAATAATTGGAACACTATTTTAGAGCTTTAAAGCATGGGTGCAACAGCAATGCTTCTAAACCTAATAATTGGAGCACTATTTTAGAGCTTAAAGCATGGGTGCAACAGCAATGCTTCTAAACCTAATAATTGAAGCACTGTTTTAGAGCTTTAAAGCATGGGCGCAACAGCAAAAATCTGCTGACACTGGGCTTGATTCCCATGCAAAGAACAAGTGAGCGAATGATTATGTAAGATATGTAGGGAATCTAAAGATTGGATCCACTTTCTGATAATGGAGAAACAGCTAGAAAAAGGCTTTACATCTTACTCACATTCAATATCAATTCCAAGACATGCAATGAACTTGAATCAGATTAAGTTCACCTTTCAGCTGCTCTGTCAAATCAATCAAGCTTTATTTTAATGTGGGTCTCCATAGCTTTGGATCTTTCTGGCGTGAGTAGCGTGACGGCAGGTACTTCTCACACCAACCTTCTCTGGAAGTGCCCATGAATTCAAATCAAATATATTCTTTCACGGTTTGAATATGTTAATGCAGTTCATCATACATTTTGAAGAGATTTGATGTAACCATTACTGTGTTTGATTATCCTAGATTACTCCATTGTTTATAGATTCGATTCGTAGCTGTTGGAATTTTTTCTTTTTTTCTTTTACTTTCTTTGTGTTTATAAAAATAAGACCTGTAAATACAGTATGTAAACAAATTTTAGGGTTTTAGTCGTTCAGAATTTGGTGAATAATATAATGGTTCACGTGTATCAATATTGTTAGCTTTATGGACACATGATTATGAGAGTAATCTTGTCTCTTTCTTTTTCCTTTTTCTTCTTTTCTTTTTCTTTTCTTTTCTTCTTTTTTTTTAATGAATGAATGTGCGCATATATTTTTATTAATAGAATGTGATCTATAAAAAATTATACTATTTTGGGTTTGGTGTTATAGACCACTTATATATATATATATATATATATATATATATATATATATAATTTTATAATACATAATATAAAAGTACTATATCATATATGCAATATTATAGAACTTTAGTATTTTACTAATCTTTTATTTATTATTTCGATTCCACCTTACATTTAAAATTTATAACTATATTTTAAGTTTTTACAATTATAACTATAGAAATGAAACTATAATATATGATTGGTTATTAAAAAATTTATTTGAGAGATATTATATTTATTATTAAATATTCATATTTTGACATGTAAATGGTGTCAAATTTAGATGAAAGATAAAAGTGTTGTTAATACATTCATACTATTACACTCTATAATAAATAGTAAGAATTTTTTATTATAGGGAAATTGGTTTTGAAGGGACCAAAAACTCTTTCACAAAACAAGAATCTAGCTAAAAGTGTTGGTGTAGCGACTATATCCACAATGAGATCGCTCTCCACCACCAGTACGTGTTTTTGGTGTGATGGTCAAATCTAAATGGTATCAAAGTGTAGGTCGTTGGTTTGAGTCCCTCAAGCTTTAGACCCTTTGTCCGCATAAGTTTGGTTTATCAACATGGTACGTAGTGGGTGCAAATCCCACATGGTACGGGGTTGTATCTGGCTTTATCATGTTGGGGGTGTTGGTGTAGAGACTATATCCATGATGACATCCCTCTCCACCACCAGTACATGCTTTTGGTGTGATGGTAAAATCTACAAAAAGAACTATACACTAACAAACTGCTAAACAACAGCTAACCAAAACTTTTTTTAAAAAAAAGGGGGAGCAACACCCCAAAGAACATAGATAACCTTTAAAAGACTATAATTTTTTGGTATAATTTCTTCATTAATACTACAAACCTTATTAATAATGTTGATAATGGGGGTTATCCCCTTATCTTTACTCTACAATCTAGTCACAGGTCCAACAGAGAGACTATTTCTCTCTCCTTCCTATCCACAGCTTTGTCTTCTACAAGATCTTTGTCCTTCTTAGTTGTCCCTATGTCCTTAGCTTGAGCTTTCTTGACTGATTTGACAATGATAAAAGGGGAAGTCGAGGTCCCCTTAGAGATAACTTGTAAAGCTCATGCCTTCTCATTAAGTTTCTTTCTCGACCCTCAGTAGTATTGTCCATAACCTATCCACTCATAGTAATAATTACTCTAAAATTATCATGAATCACAATTCATGACATCCTCCATCTTTTGGATGCATAGATCATGGTCTTCCTTAAGATTTTTGAAGCCCTTAGCCAGAGCCAAGGTACTAGCCACGATCATATCCAAACCTTGGCTCGAGGGAAAGAAAGTAACTTTATCTTTTAATGCATTAATTTCTGCAACAATCCACAAGAACAAAGTATTTTGGATATCCATCATATCTTTATCATATTTATTTATATTTAAATTATCTTGGACTAAAAACCCTTCTCAATTGAAGTTTCCTTCCCCACATCAATATGAATATCAAAATGGATCTTGATATCTAAAACCCCTATACTCAAAGGTTTGGAAATAGATGAGTAAAGCATGGGGACCTCATCATTTTGGGGATTCATTTTAGATTATATAGTATGAGAAGATTTTATCCCACCCCTAATTGAATGGGACCTAGAAGGAATTTTTCCTTTGGCTCTAGCAGACATATAGAATTTAGCTTTACCTTTCTCATTGTCACCAACACTAGGGTCCAAAGAGTCTGGTACAAAACCCTCCAAAGGGGTATAGTATGAATCCTCATTATCAGTGAGAAAAATTTTCTGATGGGATGAGGTGATAGTCAAAGGGTTATTTTATTTATATAAATGAAAAACATCCTAATCATCGGAAGAAATTTATTCCTAGTTAGAAGAGGAATCCCCATGGTGAACCCTAACATTCTTCTTAAATTCAATGCATGCTTTGGGGATAGGTTTTTCTCAACATAAAAATCCTTAGCATGTTCCATTATAAGTAAACTTAGACCCTCATGAAGGATCAGAGAGGCAGGTTTTTTAGCATAGGCTTGAATATTAGGAGGGTAAGTGCACAAATATAGGGGACCAAAAAGATACCACTCAGCTTTTTGGTCCCAAAAAAGCATATGGTGTGTGTCTTATATGGAAAACACCATATGGTTCAGTGTACCAAACCTTAGGATTAGGCACACCGAGCCTATTTGGCATGTGCCAATGTTGTAAAAAATGCTCTCTCTCTCTCTCTCTCTCTCTCTCTCTCTCTCTCTCTCTCTCACACACACACACNTGTAAAAAACGCTCTCTCTCTCTCTCTCTCTCTCTCTCTCTCTCTCTCTCTCTCTCACACACACACACACACACACACACACACACACACAACATTGTCTTTGTATCCCCTCATTTCTATCTCTCTCCCTATTCTATATGTAATGCATTAAGAGTAGTTCATAATAGAGATATTATCTATATCAGATATGGATCCAATATCTTCTACCTTTACAATGGCGCCAACGGCAAAATGTTGGCACCATCGTAAATTATTTGAAATTTTTATACTTGCAGTATTCAATATCATATATGATATCAAATATTGGATTTAATATCTGATATTGGATATGTATCTGATATGGGATATGTATTCAATATCGGATAAATATCCAATATCAGATATGTTTTCTCTTAGGTATTTGTTTTGGCCTTGAGTGTACCCACACCCAAGCCTAGTAAAAAGATCAACATGGATTTTTTGCATTTTGGGGCGGATGAAAAACACATTTTTTTTTACATTACCACTTTTTGACTCCTTGTGATCCTGCACATATCCTAAATCTATCTAAATCCATGAATGGAAATACTAGACAATAAATTAGAAATTAAATATACCCATCTCAGATCACGATGATGCAGGATAGTATGACAGACATGTGTGATGTCCTCTCTTATGTTTTTTTCATGTTTGTAATAATGATCCCCTATTTGTGTAACTCTATGTCATGGTTAGGTGCATTATAAACTAACATGGACATAAAAGCCAAGGGGAATTAATATTCATTCCTTAGGAATTTTAGGTCCTTTAGGAGTTATTTAAATTTTTTCAATAATGGTTATCCAACCCCATTTCTAGAGGGGTCAAGTTGTTTAGGAAGTGAAAGTTTTCTTGCAATTGTGTAACAGTTGTCAAAAATGCAAATCTTGCATTTTAACAACATTGAAAACATTTTCTTGCAATAATGCAACTTTCCTCCCAATGTCTCTAACTTTTAAAAGGTGGTTATGAACCATTGGTGTAAGGTATATGTACCTCAAATCACCCATTTCTAATGGTTTGGGGATGATTACATACGAACTGGTGTAATTGCAAGCAATATAATTGATTCAGATTTCCTGCAAATTTGATGTTCCCGAGCATGTATGGATGTGTGGTGACCTCTTATTGATTTGGAAATTTTCCAAGTTTGATTTATTTTGATTCTAATTTGGTGTGGAGTGTTGAAGCAAACAGGGTTAAAAATTATTTATTTTTTCATTTCACTAGGCTGTGTCTCTTTATGAAACCCTCCAAAATTGGGGTTTGGCCTCAAAATGGCTCTAACTTGCACAACCGCCATCAAAAAATGATGAATCTCTGGGGAATGCAAGTTAGGCCATTGAATTTTATGATTATAGAAGTTAGGAGTGTGGATGTGTAAGTTTCATTGGAAAATATTATTCCCTAAGTAGATATTTGTATGTGGCTACCAACTATTATATGAAAATGTTTAAGTTTTGAGAGTTGTGTGTGGAACCAAAGAGTATACCTTTGGATTTGATTATTTTTTGGATGGAATCCCCTCTAGGAGATTGTGTAATTAAATAAAGGGTGTCAGAATATCATGTTTGTTTATTTTATCCTTTAGAGGAGTTCTAAGTTGTGTCCCAAAAACTAGTGGGATAGGGCTACAAGCCTAAATAGGCCTTAGTAAAGCAACTACCCCTTATCAATTTGCAAGACTTTTTCTAATGCATGAGTTTTGTGGTTTAGGTAATTTTGGGAGGAAATACATGGAGAGTTTATTCATGTTGATAGGGGGAAAATTTGAGGTGATTTGATTTCTAATCAACCCCTTGAGTCCTTGTGCTAATGGAGTTAGTGAGGAGAGATATCTATGTTGTGAAGTGATTCAAGGAAGTGTTTGTGTGGATTCACCTTAGTATGTGGAGCCTTAAATTGTGAACACCATCTATTTGACGATTGTAGGGTATTAGGGGTTATTGGATCCTAATTAAGCAGTTCTATGCATCAAGTGGTATCAAAGCAAGGGAAAGGAACCCTTGGGTAGAATAATTTTAAGGAGAAGACATTGCAGAAGAAGATGGACTTCCATAAAGAATGACTAATGTGGAACTTGAAAATATTGTTAAACAAAAAATGGTAGAGAATAGGAAGATAAGAGAAGACATGGACGAAATGAGGGGACAAATGAGAGGTAGGAGTGAAGAAGACTTTATAGGAAATGGAGATTGGGATGAGGAAGAGATCCCAAGGAAGATAGAAGAAGAAGTGCCTTCATACTAGAGACCCCTCCTGAATGCCCTGAAGTCCATGGAGAGGAGAACTATGGATTGTAAGTTGGAACTGCCTATATTCAGTGGGAGAATGGATCTAGACTTGTTCATGGATTGGATAGACTCCCTCACAAGATTCTTTTAATGTTAAGACATTCTAGATCACTAGAAGGTGAAGATAACAAAGTCAAATTTGAAAGGTTCTTATTTGACATGTTGGAATCTTATTCAAGATGAAAGAGAGAAGGATGGGAAAAGTAGAGTGTCTACTTGTAAGAGGATGGTAAGTTTGTTGAAAGAATCATATGTACCTGAAGATTATGAGGTACAACTACATAGAAGAAGATAGAACCTTAGGCAGAAGGACATGGACATGAAAACATACAATGAGGAGTTCATGAAGTTGTGTATGAAGTCCAAGAAAAAGGAGACATAAGGAGAAAAGTTATCTAGATACATGAATGGTTTGAAATTATCCATTCAAGAAGAATTGAATCTTCTTACCCTCAGGACAGTGCAAAAGTGTCATCAATTGCATTCTAAGGATGAAGATAAGTTCAAAAGGAGACAAGATGAGAATGGAAGAGGAAGATGTAGACACCAAAGAGGAAGTGTAATGGCCTAAAAATGGTCATCTAAACCCTAGGCCCCTAATCTCAATCACATATCAATAAACCCTAATGTTGATTATTCTAAGTCCTAAACCAAACAGATAATTCTTCAATTTCAAGCTGATCTGGCCTGAATCATAGGTCCTAATTAATCATCGTACTTGATTAATTAATTAATTCCTAAAAATACAATACATTGGAAAATAAACCTTAAGTTAATTATTTAATTGATATTCTAATATATTAATTAAATAAAATTGCCAAATTGTCAATAAAATCCAAAAAGGAATTCAATTAATTAATAAAAAAAAATGTTCATTGAAAATCAATTAAATCTTTAAAAATGCATATGATGTCATCAATTTCAGTTAACTAATTATCAAATTGGAAACAAATCTATTTTATTCAGTTAACTGAATCTTATCTTTTCTCATTTTGGAAACAAATATGTTAACTAAAAATTGATTTTGGATTTTTCCAAAATAACTGACCAGTCAGTTCAATCAATTGACTCTTTCGACCAATCATCATCTTTGCACATGGATTATTATTCTTCAATCGAATCTGAGCCACTCTTTTATTTTGATTTTGACCATCAATTAGAGAGAGATTTCTATAAAAGAGAAACTATTTTCCTTCAAAAGGATCCCAAATTTTAGCTATCATTATTATGTAGTTTTTAGTTTCTTGCATTTCATAGCTTTCATTTTGTTTAGCATTGTTAATTGTTAGTTTACTTTTGTTAACATGAAAATTATAATCTTAGAGAACATTTGATTTTGGGTTTTAAAATGAACAAAAAAATTTCAATTGGGTGTTATAAAATCAATCTAATTATCTTTGGAATCAATCTTGCATTTGCATGTCATATAGAGTAATCATTTCATTTAGTTTAAAAATCCTTCATTTAGAATAGGTGTAGTCATTGTTTCTTGCAATGACCTGAGAGAAAGATTCAAACTCCTTCCTACTAGAAGGCAATAGATTAGTTTAGGTTAGTCTCTTGTTTATCACATTTAGTTTAAACTAACCATGTAAGGATCTATTGAAGTGTGTGTTGCAGTTGGAGGTACAGAAGCCACATTTCATACACACACATCTGGCACCCACCATGGGGCTTACCCACATCTCCTTTTGATCCAAATATGACCCCACCATCACGTCTGGATTTTCATTTTGGTTTAAATTGACTATAAACTTTTCCATACCCGACGAAAGTCAAATCTGTGGTAAATTTGTTTTGTCCAAGCAGGCTATACGACCCTTTGCATGCAAATCGGGACAAATTTTTTGTCTGCATGCAGACTGAAGCAGAAGGTAGAATTAAAGAAAAAAAGATTTGGTCAACCCTAGTACCCTCTTCTATCATTCTTTTCTAAATCCAAATCCTCTATGCATACAATTCCCAATTTCCAAGTCAAACTACGAACCATTAATTCCTCTGCTTTATTTATATAGTTTTGAACTTTGTATAAAAACAAAGTAATTGTTATCAATGGGGAGCATGTGGGACTAAAATCCCACACCCCTCCCACCACATTTCCTCACCTCCCACCCTACCCTGCTCCCACCCTACCGCATGCCCACCCCTATTCTCCGCTCACACCGCGCTCAACCCTACCCTGCGTAGCCCAAAGCTCCCCCTACTTTGCGCTACCTCCTTCACCCCTACTTTGAGCTACCTCCCTCCACCTCCCTGACTCCCCCAACCACCCACAATGGTGCCTCCCCACCCACCTCCCCTCCTCCTTGAGTTTCTCCCTCCCTCCACCTCCCCACGCTGCACATCTGAGCTCCTCTACACAATTGAGCTCCAAGCTCACTCCCTACTTTTCCTTCTACCCTCTGACTCCTTCCTCCACCTCTATCCTCTTCCCTCTACCTCCACTTGAGCACCACCCAACCACCACCATCTACGCCACCCAATTCTTCTAGATTTGATGGTCGTCCAGCTGTCATAGTGTGGGATTATTAATTGTCTGTGACAGCCTCCAAACAGTAAAATTTAATGCATTGTTATGCTGATGTCAGTAGGGGTTTAAAAAAAATTTCCTTCACCATTGAGTATTTTGGTATTGAATTTCATCTTCAAACCCTCCTAATTTTCTCATTTTAAGTCCTTTTCTCGAGAATTTTTTTTTTTTTTTGGGGAAGAATTTCTTGAAGATTACTATGGTGGAATTAGTTTCTGGTTTTGGTTTCTAGTGTTAGGATTAGGTAATACTGAGAGGGGTCATGAATCATTATTATAGCACTTATTAAAACTTTTCAACCAATTATAAATAATCCATAAGCTTGCATAAATGAAAAGAACATAAGCAAATAACATAGTACTCATAACACCATTATTTGTTGTCAAGGAAGCCCTGGTCAAGGGAAAACCCAGGTGGGGATGGTCCCCACAAGCATGCACTAAAGTATAGTGTCCCTGTTAGGAGACCTAGCCCTGTTAGGAGCTGAATATTACATAGTACATTTCCTTGTTAAAGGAATAACGACCCTGTTAAAGGTATACAACACCCTGTTAGGGGCCATTTGAGCATAAAATTCTTAAAATATAGTTCTGTTACAAAATGTTCTCAGTAATGAAGAAAACAAGCATCTCTAATGCTTAGATAGTTCCAGTCATATTTCTTCAATGATCTCTATCATCCTTTTCTCTGCCATTCACACATCATATCCAAAAATCTATTCACACAACTCTCTCTTTGCTCAACAAAAAGATCTTACATATATATCTTTCTTCTTTACCAAGTCGGCTCTCAAATACAAATATTACATAGTCAGCTCTCAATGAAAAATAAATTTAATAAAGTAAATATCAAATGCATAGTCAATGCTCTTATATAATCAAAATATAGGTTATCAATGATCATAATCCAACTCCAATTTCTAGGAGTCTGCATCATACTCCCTGAATCATCACTTCTGTCCAGCTACTCTGTATCACTGTTTTGTTGTTGTTTGTCTGTCTTCAAATCTATCTAACTCACTGTAAACATGACCAAAACAAAATTGATCTTAGGTAGAGGTCACACATACCCCATACTATCTTCTTCTAAGATCTCTTTCCTTAACTCATCGATCTCGATCTTCGATACTCAAAATACCTTTGTATTTCTATTTCTGTACTTAACCAATTTCAAAGTCACCAAAAATTAACTTTAAATGAATCGATTAGTATTCTAGATGTGTTTCCATAAATGACAACTAAAAATTGGATCACATCATGCAAAATTGATCACTTGCCAACAATCTCTCCCTTTGGCATTGATGACAACACTTAAAAAAAAATGACTAACCGTTCCAACAAAACAAATCTATCTTTCCTTATACACTATCTTTTCCTCTTCTCCTCTATTCATTTTTCTCTTCTATCTTCTCCGCTATTAATTTTTTCTTCTCTCTTCTCCTCCTTTGACAACAATGACAAAGGTGCATAAAAAGTAATAAAATTAGGGCTTTCTTACCAATTTCAGAATATCTTGAAAGGAATTTTCCAAGATCTTCACTTTTGCACTCGATGACTTAAGCAATAGTTGACTAACATGAATTAGTCCATTTAATGAAAATGATGTTGTCTCTACTTCTTTCAACTCTGTTGGCATAAAGTTAGCCAATGATTCTGCATTTTTCTCCATGTCTGATAAGTGGGCTTCAAAAATTGATAGCTTAGGAGTGATTAAACTCTTCAACAAACCAAACCTTGTCAAAACTCTCCCTTTCTCAATATCCAATACATTCAATTTGGCCAAAATTATTGTTACTTCCTTGTCTAATTCCATTATAGATTGTGAAGAGGCCTCACAACTGTCCATCATGTTGTTCAAGGTTTCCCTGTCCTTGGAAATAATGCATTCAATGTTCTGAATATGTCTGACAGGATTCATGCAATAACTGAATAGTTTCCTTCCATGCACAACACAACTCTTTGCATTTTCTGTACTAGTTCTATGAATTCCCAAGTCCCATGAGATATACTAGAAAACTTCAAGTAGCTTCTTCTCTAAGTAATTATTTTATGCCTTTCCTTCTACAATTTTCACCAGGTTCTCATACTGTCCATCAGACGCATCAAGTGCCAAATTCAAATTCTCTACATCATCTCTGTTATGAAAAACAATAGGTGATGGGAGTAATTTGTTCACGGTATCAATTTCTCTAGACATCGCCTTGGTCTTCTTGTCACTTTTTGTTAGATCTCTCCTTTTCTTTAGTAAGTGTAGTAAAAGCTAATTTTACCAACTCATCCTCATCCATGCAATCAACATCCATATCAATATTTTTGTCTTTACTTGCCCAAAAATAAGGTAGAAGATGTGTCAACTTCATTCTTGACTTCAACATTTTTTGTTTCTTCTTTCTTCTCCAATTCTTTCTATCCTTCTTCCTCAGTCACTGTATTGTCATTATTTTCTTCAAATGGGTTCTTCTCATCATGTGAAGTATCAAGAGTCATGGGCACACCAGAAACATAGAAATATGGTTTCATATCAACTTCTCTCTTCTCAACACTTGCCTCAGCTATCTTTGAACTCTCTCCCATTCCTAAGGGTGTAGGAATAGTAGTTGTAGGAAGTGGGTTCTTCTCAAGAATAGTGTTCATTAATATCTGGTCTAGTGCTTTCTGAGTCTCTTCAGTAACTTCATCATATTTTCTTTCCATAATATTCACTAGTCTAGTCTTATTGCTTAATAGAGGTTTCAGTTTTTTTAAATATTATGTCTCTTTCTTGCATAGAAAATACTGGAAACATATTATCAATTTCTTGATTTCTAGTAACTTCATCCTCTATCTGTGCTTGATGTTTCCTAGTCTCCAATCTACCATATAACTCCTCAGGTATACTTCCCTCTATCTCCAATAGATTCTTCTTGAAAACAAGTAAATGATTAACTACAACATCCTCAATCCAAATTTTATCAGTTTTCTCATACCTGTCATAGTATTTGTTAATAGAAACTAACTTCCCTTTCTCGATAGCTCTCTTCTCAATCATCTTCAAGTTAGGTTTCCATATATGTTTCTCACTTTTAGTTTTCTTCTCTTCTCTCATAGTGTTTTGTTCTTTAGGTAGAGAAATATGTCTAGTGGATCTATTACTCACTCTAGGAGTAATCTTTTCTTCCAGTGAGGCCTGCTATAGTGGAGGGGAGGTTACATAAATAACTATAAGAGGTGGACTGTCTACCATAACTACTTCAGGAGGTGTAAGAACTGCAATAGTAGAACTTGTAAATCCTTTAGATCACTCTGCTAACTTCTTCTTGACTTCCTTCAACTCTTTCTTTGTGAATCCTAGCTTAATACCACATTCATGCACAATGTTGTCTACTTTTCTCTTCCTCAAACCTCTAGTATGTTCCTCTCTTACCTTAGCTGGTTTTTTCTCATAGGTTCCTCATCTCTCCTTAGATGTATCTATCTTAGATGCAAGGAAATGTTCAATTTTCATAGTTAGTGTAAAGAATAAAATGATGGTGGGGGTGGCGTATTGATCTCCTATATAGAATTTTCCCAATAGATGTTTGTATGTAAAAGAGACCAATATCATCATTTAATGCCTTACATTTAATTTGTATTTGTTTATTTGATAATGGATATTGAAATTGAAAGCAAATATCAATGGAGTAAAATACCAACCTTACATCATAGAAGATCTGAAAATGCCATTTTTTGAAGCCCGTGGTGAGTTTCTAGAAAATCTAAGACTAGATCTAGAATAGAAATGCAGAGACGAACAAAACCCAGAAATCATTTTCCATTATGAGACAGTTTTGATTTGCACCCTCAAGACAATGTCACCGATTGCCAAAATTTCCGATTGTGCCCTAGGTCACAATCGACCTAAAAAGTCTTAGATCAAAATTCTATTTTTGGATCTCAGAAGTTTTCTGAAAAGGGTATTTGGATTTGTACTCTATTTCACTATTCCCAAATCTATAACTCCCGAAACAACACCTGCAAATATCTGAAAAAGAGGGGTTTTGGGGTGGCTATATAGGGTTTTGCCTTAGTCAAACCCCTGTTTTTGTGATCTCCACCTCCATGAATATCCAAATATAGTAGAATGTATGTGTGTGTGTGTGTTTCTTTTGAATGTGTAATGTCAAGATCTAATCCTCTATATTAAAAATCCTAACATGAATTGAAAATGAGAAAGCAATGCATAGATTTGAATGTGATAAAGAAAGCATACCAAGCCCCCAAGGCTAAAGTATTCCTACCAAACTCACAAACTGTAATTTTTACCCCATGATAATATCCTTTGAATGCTTGAAGGTTGAAAATGGTGTATCCAAGAAGAAAGAAAGAAGGAAGATGTCTCTCTTGCTCCAAAGAAGATCCACAATGGCTTGTCTACAAAAGTGCTTGAATTTATTAATGCATCATCATGTGTTATCCTTCTATATCATCCTATTTCTTTCTTGCCTCATCATCATGTCATAATCATAATTGCATCATATCATCTTATGATTCTTTTCCATGTCATGTCTCCATGTCATCTCATGTCTTTTTATCATGTCCAAATGAAGACAAAAGAGAGTGTTTATATAGAGATGTCAATATAGACCTCCTAGGGAAATGCAAGGGACCCAAATTCAAATTTCACTTTGAATTATGGTCCAATTACAATCACCAACCAAGGAGGAGATGTATTAATGCAAATATCAGGGAAACACTTTACCATCGGACCCGAGGACCTATTTTAAGTTTTAGAACCCCGATAGGCTCTAGATTTGAAAGTGAGGACCATCACCTGATAGGGGTCAAGGTTGACCTCAACCTTGACCTAGGTCAAGGAATACCTCAACCTTGACCTAGTTCAAGGTTGACCTCAACCCTGACCTAGGTCAGGGTCGACCTCAACCCTGAATTGAGGTTTCAGGCTAGTCACCTTCGGAAATTTGTAAGATTCCTAGGTCAACCGGGGACCCAGGAAGGTGAGAAAACATATCAGGATGTTAGATAGAGGAACATAGACCAAAGATTAAGTGTGATGAAGATTTATGAGATCCAATACATAGGTTCTACCTAAAAAGATGGAATCATAGAAAGGGAGATTAAGGAGGTGCTGCAGGACACTAACCCTAATTTCACCTTGAAATGCAGCATCAAGTGCATGTGCATCCTAAATGCAAATGTAATATGAAAATGTACTAAATGAGGGTGCTAAACCTACAAAAATGGAAGTGCTTCCATTTTAAGATGATACATTTATCCCCCACTTTAGCTTGGGTATGACACTATGTAAATATGCAAGCTAAAGTAAGAAAACATTGTAAAGTAAAAAGGATATCGCCAAGTCCTCAATGTGGAGATTCTGCAAGAAACCGTTAGTATCTACAACCTGCAACACAAGGTTAATGAAAATCCAAACAGAACCTAAGGCTTACTAAGATGGTTTTGAGAAATACATAGAGCCCCTTATGCCCCCCCTATTTCAGCTTACTAATTCGGAAAGGTGAAACATGGTGATAAAGTTAGATCTATACATTGGATATGCAATTTGTTGAAAATGTTCTTTCCTAAACCATTTAGAATGATTCAAAATATTCCTAAACCTATTTAATAGGTTATGTATCTTAATCATTATTCCAATTTCACTGACGACACTGATAAAAGAGCTACCAAACTCAAGTTATGATGAAAAGAGTGAATGCCTATCTAAACGCATGTAACAGGAAATTCAAATTTAACCTAAGTAAATTCAAATGAAACCCTAAGAAAAAACCCCAAGGAAACCATAATTTGAAGCTATAAATAAGATGAAGAGAACTTGCCTTCTCATTCTTACCATTTTTAGAGCTTGGAATTGAGGAGCAAGATGCCAAAGAGAGGAGAGCTTCGAGTGAGTCATGTGGAGGTCCTGAGAGAGTGTCTGGCCAGCGGACAGCCACCGCATGAGGTAGGTGCCTTGTTTTTGATGTTTTAATTGAGAATTTTTTTTTTAATAGGGAAGGTTGACCCTGACCCGAAAAGGTCAACCCTGACCTAGAAAGGTTGACCTTGACCCAAAAATGTCAACCCTAACCCAAAAAGGTCGACCCTGACTAGGTCAAGTGAGAATTTTAGTTATTTGATGATAGATGACCAACATGATGTTTGTTTGTGCTATAGGATCTTTCTCATCTCTGAGAGAATCCCTTTGGTGGGGTTCTATTAACAGTCAAAGAGAACATGTCTGAGCTACAACATGAGGATATACAATTACTGAAAGATGTGGGATTATACTGGGTATTAATCCTACCACATATGAGATTCCATCGGTCCATGATATCGGCCATGATAGAGAGATGGGATGAGGACACTTGTGCCTTCCATCTTCCACTAGGAGAGATCATTATCATATTGGAGGATGTGTAAAGGATCCTATGACTTTTAGTCTAAGGTGAGCCTGGTAGACTGATAGCATAGCGGGGTCCTCTCGAGGTATTTGCAGATGGAGAGTATTGTTTGGGATGGGTACCACAAATGAGGACCTGGTCAGATCAGATCACCTTATTATGCATACTAGCATGTCCAAAATCTTTGGTAAAAAGAGTGATTCTATGTATACTCTCTTTGGCTGTGATACCCAACATAAAGGGTACGGTTTTCTTAGCACCATTCACCAAACTCGTGCACAGGATGGAGTGTGAAAGAGTTTTTTTCTCATGGGGGTGCAGCATGTTATCCCATCTTTACCATGAGTTGAGTCAGCTAGTGAGATTTCAGCGGGAGAGTCTTACGGTATGCACCTTGTTTTAGGTTTGGATGTTTGAAAATTACGCATGTACCCGACCACAAGGTGTTCCAATGACAGTAGATTCAAGCACACCGAGAGCCTTTGCATATCCATTAGGAGATGTTTGGCAGTACAAAGATATCCTCTTTTGGAGGGTATGCTTTGACCATATACCAGGGGTGGATGTGATATGGAGACCATACTATCAAATGAAAGGATGGCCAGATAATCGACACCAGTTGAGACACTCCCAGCAGGGAAAGCTTCTAGAGGGTCCTACTAGTCATGCAGTGATGTCGTATTATTATGATAGAGTTATGAGGTAGTTTGGTTTTGACACAGGGAGTCCCTTAGATAGTACCTTGGTACGGATATTCTATGAGATATTACCAGAGACCCGGCACCATACACAAACCTACAGTAGCAGATATTGTAGATAGTGACATAGATGAGACAGAGGATATAGAGGTGGACCCTATTGTATCCCACCCAGGGGTGAGCAGAGAGTATATCAGATACTGGAGTCTATAGGGGACCCATCCCATCTTCCCTGATGACTACCCTACAAGTGATCCAGGTCTTTCAGAGAGGATGCACCAGGGTGGTGACACACCAGAGGAGGAGGAGGAGGATCATGAGGAGGAGCCAATTCTTGAGGGAGATCCCATGGAGGAGAGAGCTAAGGAGAGAGTAGAGGAGAGAACGGATGAGGGAGAATATGAGAGACCAGAGGATATGCCCCCAGGTGGTAGTACAAATGCAGATGATCAGGCGATCCATGCTGTACCATTGAGATCATGAAAACCTCCCTGTGCACATACAAAGACACCACCACCTAGACCTAGATGTTTTGAGCATGGAGAGGGTAGTCACTCCATGCCCCCACCATATAGATCCTTTGATGATACCCGGGAGGGAGATCCAGGTATGATTTATGTATTTGATAAAAATATTTTTAAGTATAAGTTTTGTTAAAAGAAGTATTAAAAGATGGATATGTTTAAATTCTACAGTATTAAAAGATGGATATGTTTAAATATTTTTGCATGCGTCCATCGAGAGATGAGGTTATGCAAAGAAAAGGAAGAGAGATTGATGGCTGACCTACAGAGAGCTTAGGAATGCAACTATGAGATGAGAATATCGAGGAGTCGCACGCAGACTATTGTACCGAGATCTTTAGCATCAAACCATAGAGCAGAAAGAGATGGGAACCACCGACCCTCAGAGCATAGAGATAGAGATTGATAGCCATGGCATATGTACCATATATGTACCAAACTCTTGGATATTTATATATATGAAAATTTTTCTTGTCCAGTTAGTTCTATGATTGATTACTTGTTCTTTTCATCAATACACAAAAACTTAACATAAAGAAATAAATGAAATTAATGTATGAATGTATTCAAATCATATAACCTACAAAACACACATAACCATTCTATAGAGAATACATAAATACATAAAGAAAAGTTGATGTATTAGGGATAATAACATTTGAGATGCATAATATTAATAGGTTCCTTAAGGGGAACACCATTCATATCAGCAATCTTATAAGCACCTGAAGTAAAATCCTCAATAAACACAAAAGGTCCAAGCCAATTAGGGCTAAATTTCCCTTTTTCACTAGGTAAAGCATTCACAATCCTTTGATTTTCATATAAGACTAAATCACCTACCAAAAATGACCGTTCAATCACCTTATGATTGTACTTATTTTAAAGTGACTTATGATAAGCCTTAATATGTTCCAAAGCATTTATTCGTCGTTCATCCAACATTTGTAATTCTTGTAATCGTTGTTCCGGGAAGGTATCTTTATCAATTATCCAATGGAATGAAACACGTAAAGAAGGTATTTCTAATTCTAATGGCATAATAGTGCCAGTACCATAAACAAGATTATAAGGAGAAGTACCTGTAGCAGTGCAGACACTAGTCCTATAAGCCCATGAAGCATAAGTGAATTGAGTATGCCAATCTTTCGCAGTTTATTAACTATTTTCCTTAGGATTTGTTTGATAACTTTGTTCGATGCTTCCATTTGACCATTAGATTGAGGATAGTAGGGAGTAGAAAATCTATGTTTAATACGATATTTCTCCAAGAATTTCATGACTTCTTTATTTTTGAAGGAAGTACCATTATCCGAAACTATCATTCAAGGAATACCAAATTGTGCTATAATATGTGTGTGTGTGAAATGGTGCACCTGTTACATGTGACACAACACTTTAATAGATCATTATGTTAGTGAAAATGGGGTTAGTAAAGCATGGAAATCCACTAAAATTGATCTCTTGCTTTCTAAGTAGGAGTGTGAAAAAGAACATAATAGCCCTCACATTATGCCTTTTCTAGTGACATATACAACCTAGCATGAAAAATTTGAATCAAAACTAGTCTAAATGATAAAGAAACATGTATATTAGCTCTAAAAATGAAGATCATAACAATGTCTAATATTAAAGCTAAAATGCAACATGAATTCAAGAATGATCTAAGCAGCATAACAATACATTTTCAATCTAAAATTTAGGCCCATTTGAGCTCAAAAACTCCTTCTATTTATAGAAGAAATGAAGAGAGAGAGGGGGGACACGGGTCATTAATGGAGTTTTAAAACCCATTAATGAGGTGTAAGAGGAATAAATGCCAAAGGAATTCATGAGGCATGGGCTTGAGGAATATGCATTAAATGCAAGCATTTAAGAGGCATGGTGAGGGTGTAAGAGGCAAGCTTGAGAAGGTGGACTTAGAGGGAGTCAAGCTTGAGAAAGTTGACTTTCT
>MU223404.1:49882-115211 GCA_018584345.1 Thuja plicata
AGAAAGTTGACTTTCTCAAGTGGGTTGAGTTCCTAATCACATTTTTAGGAATGTGACATCATTAGGAGGTGGGTTAGAATGGGATTAGGATTAGATTAAGCATGGGGTGAATAGGTTGGAATGGGTTTGAACTCAAGGTCAAGGTGGTTGAGGTAGGTTAGGTTAGGGGTTTAGGGGAATATTAATGAAATGAATTATATTAAATATATTCATTCAAAAATAGGAATATTAATTATTTAAGATTTTTATTTCTTTAGACAATTAATTAGGACTATAGCCAATTGATTAGATTAATTTAGGCTAGAAGATAGGCCTTTCGCAAGTGATTTGATATAATAGGGATTTATTTAATTCCTTTTAAATTAATTACCTTAGCCATGTTTGATTTGAAATGATTTGGATTAAATTGATTTGATTTGATTGGCTTAGGTGATTAATAAAATTTAGTGATTAGATCAGTTAGGAGATTAAATCTGATTCGAATGAATTATGCCAGCCAATTGAAGAGTTCTCTAAACATAATTGGGGGTATGATCACACTTAGGGAAAATAGGGTCTATGGTCAGAGCAGACCAAATCCATGTGGCTACAATTTCCCCTCTTTGAATTGACGTGTGAGAAGCACATTGATTCAAAGAAATTTTTTTATTTTGACTTCAGAAAGATTGAGAATTTTTCTCATGATCGAACAAAATGCCTGAAGAGATCAGTCTCGTACTTGACTGAACTAAACTGATAGAATTGACTTTGAACTTGGTTGTCATCAAAAGGTCAATAAAAGATCTTAAAGATACCAATTTTGAACTTGGTTGTCGTCCAAAGATTGATAATACTGATTTCAAACTTGGTTGTTGTCCAAAAGTCAGTATGAAGCTGCCAGGAGCTTAGTAAGAATATTTTCTTTTAAATGAGGAAACACAAGATATCTATCTTATGAGAACCAAAGCTTTCTATCCAATAGTTCTGACTTAGTCAAGGAAACTGTCATGCCCCTAGTTATTTGATAACAAAGTCATTTTAATGTTGTTTCAAGAAAGAAATAATTGATGATAGTGTGATCATGCCCCCTCGGGAATGAAATCGAAGGAAAGAAATGAAATCCCTCTGTTGAAATGAGGTATCACTTGCATGGAACGGTGAGGTCTAGAAAGAAAGGAATAGAAGAAGCAAAGAAATGGGGGTGTGTTAAGAATAAACACACAAGAACCAAGTTAATTATGTGAAAATGTGAGTGGTGAGACTGATAAAATGATGTCGGACCAAGATTTATGATGAAATGTGCAATTTGATGGATTTTCAGAACAAATGGAGCAATTCTGCATTTTCAGGAGCTATCGTAAAAATGTTATTATACTGCATAAAACACCTTAGGCACCTTCAATTTGGTTCTTGATTGATCAAAAAGAGAACACAAATATAGTTTCAATTTCCTGGGAGGAGTTTCAGAACCCCTAAATAGCTCAAAAGACCAATATGTCTCAAAAATTACTGTTTTAATATTCATTTTCACTTTTACCCATAGTAAATTTGAGAGCTCTGTAGAGAAGATGGTGGTCCCAGTTAGGAAGCATCGTTTCGAGCTTAGTCGTCATCATCAGTGCCTGACCGATTATGCACCTCCGGTAAGCACTCGCAAAACAACCTTGTGAATTTTGCAATTTTAAATTTTATGCATTTTTGTATCTTGTAGAGGCCTTGAGATTCTAGGTCACATCTAGGATTCTAGATCGCATCCTGTCAAACCCACATCACATCTGGTAGTTCTCAGATCGCATCCTATTTTCCCAAATTTCTCTGTCGCATCCAATATTTCCTGGATTGCATCCGGTTACCCTATTTTTAGCTTAGTTTAGGAGAATAAATCCAATTTATGTCGTATCCCCCTTTTTTAGGATCATACCCTATTTTTGGGGTCGCATCCAAGATTTCTAGGTTTGTACCCTATATTCTCAATCGCATCCTATTTTTCTAGGATCATATCCAATAAAAATATGGCACCTTGTATATCCAGGATCGCATCTGGGTTTTAGACTTTAGAATTTGTGCAAATGGTGAACTGTCTTTTCTCCACAGACCTTGAATCACTTAGCTGACTTTTGTTTCTGCATTTGTGTTATAGATAGGACACTGCTTTATCTTTGTACTGCCAAAAATTGGTCAATTTTGATGTAGTTACATTTTGAGGTACATATCCAGGGCACTGGCTTACCTTGGCCATAATTTTTTTCAGATGATGAACAGGAGGTAGTGGTCTATTGCGGATTACTATCCTTGATTGGTTTACCCGATATAGGGGTAAATCGGGGGTTGTTGACTACTCTTTCCAAGAGATGGCACTCAGAGCACAACACTTTCCATCTCACAATCGAGGAGATGACAGTTACTCTTGAGGACATATGGTGCATACTATGAGTTCCCATTATTGGCTGTGAGGTGTGCTTTGATTCAACTTCTACCATGGAAATTGGTACAGCTATTGATCGGAGATACCTTTCTTGGGATTACATGTGCGATCATTATGATTGATTATCTGTATATTTATTAGGCTTGATTGGTGACATCCTGATGCCAGACAGAGGACAGTACGGGTTCCTTGTAGGATGGGTAGATATGTTGGAGAAGATGGTCGTCTCTAGACGGAGATTTGCATGGGGCAGCTGCATTCTGACCCATATGTACCGAGAGCTCCACGAGATTGTTTACCATTATACTCAAAGCATGATTGTGGGTATTTTTATTCTTCATATTTGGGCCTGGCAGCACATCCCAGTGACATGACCCATTGTAGACAAGCAGCGGGCACCTGAGTATCCTTATGTTTATATGTATGCTAGTCTGATTTAGCAGCCCCATCTAGGCAAGGTAGAGTACTGGTGGAGGCATTTTGATGATATGACAAAGGTAGTATGGCGGTCATACTTAGATTGTGAGGAGTGGACCTTGGATGCCAGACAGGTTCCATTTTTTTTCAGAGAAGGTACCTTATCGGGAGGACCAGATACATTATAGAGCAGTTTGTACATACCCAAGTTTTGAGACAGTTCAGTCGATGACAAGGCAGGACCCAGGACATGATTGTATATGTGAGAGTCTATGATGAGGCACCATTATGGGGTGCCCAAATGGTATATGAGACTTCTCACTAGGAGATGTAAGATATGGTCAAAGTGGATTGGGATCTTCACCAAGATGTGGTAGATGTAGGTTGTTTCAATGGGTATGCTGCAGAGATGCTTCAACATCCATTTCCACAATTCATAGTGCCTAAGGAGGCCATTCCTCATATAGAGGATCCAATATATTATAATCTAGATGATCATCCTACCAGAGGGAGAGGAGGATCCCAGAGGGATAGGGGAGTTGGTAGACATGGAGGGAGGGACAGAAGTAGAGATTGAGGTAGAGATCAGAGATGTCCTCCTCTAGATGATGGTGATGACGATGAAGATGATAGGGTAGATGGAGCTGTGGGTGGTACTATAGATGTGGTTAGTGGTAGTGGAGAGGGTTGGCGTACCCACTTTAGATTTGTTTCTCCTTAGATGGATCTAGGTCCTTTATTGATAGGAGCAAAGCAAAGATAACAGAGGTAGTAGAAGAAGAGGAAGCTTGATAGATCACAGGATAGACCGTCAGGATAGGATTCTGGTAGGGGTTCTAGCAGAGATGAAGACCCACTATCTCAGTGTGAGCAGGAGAGAGAGAAGTTGAGAGCACACATCACCACTTTAGAGGTTCTACTGACAGATAGGGATGCACAGCTGGAGCACCTTAGGGTAGAGAGGGATAGGAAGGGTGATATGCTTAGAGCGGATAGAGATGCCCATGCTTGGATAACAACTCACCAGGGACAAAGGGCAGCCTATTACTTTTCTTTATACCATGCTGCAGTTCTAGAGGGCCAAAGAGCACATTCTTATTCACGAGTTTCCCAGCAGTATGACGGGGCCATGCCTCCTCCACTACCATTTGTACCACCACCACCTCCTCCTCCTCCAGATTAGGGAGAGGGAGGAAGCTAGACCTGATTTTGTATTTTGTCACACATTTATATTGTATATCTGGATCCTTCTGAGATCTTTCTTTTATATGATGACACATGATATATATATATATATATATATATATATGATTCATTCTGACCCTCTGATACTCTTTGTGTAGACTTGTGCCATGTGGTTGATCTTTGTATCATGATGTTTTGATATATATATATGATGCAGTTGTTTCTAATTTTGACATGATTCATGAGTTCTCTCTATTTTGATAGACTTGTTTGCACATGTGAATGTATCTTGGTTTTATGATGATTTAGATTAGATGATGACATCATTTATGCATTCAGATTTATCACTGATATAAATATGTTTCAAATGATACTATGTGAATATGCAAAATGTATGTTTTTGAGTTTTTCTTATGCAAGTAAAATGTATGGATGCACTTAGGATGTAGAAATAAATGTGATGCATAAAATGCTTTTCTTTTGTATTTTCCTTCTGTCTCATTTTATGGATGCAAAATGTATGTTATGGATGTGCAACGATATAAATATCAATAATATTAAATTGTTGTAATTAACATGAATTTAGAAGAAAATAGAAATCATTTTGAGTGTAAATTCCTTATGATTTTACTTCTTTCACAAATGCTTCATGAAATCTCTAAATGCAACTATATGTAGACTCTTAGGACTTGTCACTAATTGGTAGTTTTTGGATAGTTTTGTCATCATTGGGCACTTTTCAGAATGGATACCACCAGATAGTACAACCATCACTAATACCCACTGATATTATGAAAGTATGAATACTATATTTTATTGAAATGTCAAAAATAGACTTAGGCATCAAGACATAGAAGCTAGGATAACAAAATAGTCACTTTCCTTTTACTATATCAGAATCTGTGTAAGGCAAGATATTGGATCCGCACTGACCTTGAAAATTCATATCCTTGGGTACATTATGTTTTGTATACCTTAGTGAGAATCTGAGTTAGAAAATAGACAAGGAAATTGTTTCAACCTCACCATTGTTTACACATAACAAAGATCGAGATATATGCGGTTATCCACTCATGTTGGTAGCTCTTACCATAAACATTTAAGTTAGGTGAAATTTATAGGATCATTTGGAACAATCACCATACGCAGAAAACCAAGAAAATGTTATGCTCTCTGTCCTTGTGACTCTTTGTCTTTGTGCAGATGTCATGGAGTAACTTGGAAGACATAACAATTATCAATTGCGAATCAACCAAATAAAATTCATAACTGCTTAGATGCCCCTAGTGAAAACATCATGGGTACATAAAAAATTTATAATCAAACCGTGTTTAGGTAGTATTGAGAAATACTATTGATTCATTTTTCAAGCGCAGTATAGATTCATCAATCAAAAGGTAGGAATTGAAGCAATATATGTTCCATGTCTGTGTATAAATTTCTTCCTATTTGCAATCCAATGTAGGTCTTAGGAACACCATTCATGTTAGTGCAATGTTTGTGCCAGCCTTGTTTTGTGAAAGTGACAGTTTAGTGAAAATATCAAGAAGCATTGTGTCATGAGACAAACCATCCAATGACAACCTAGCAGATGCAACCTATCATACTAGAAAAGATTCCCTTAGTGCAGAATGACTTGTTCCCCAAGACAGAAATGCATACAAATCCCAAGCAAGGATAAGATTTTTGTAAGGAAACAAAGTCAACTCCTAGCACAGGTGCAATTGTGAAGGTTTAGTATCAATAGTGTATTGATAGATGGAGCACAGAACACAAGTGACACCTGATTGCTAGGTTTTCACCACTTGGAAAAACTTTTTATTCTTTTTTCTACCAGGATGCTTCTTTTACTAGGTTTTCATCAAGGCACTTTTCTCTTTTTCAATGTTTTTGCTATTTTTCGTTTTTCTTTTGCATTTTTTCTTTTTTTTTTTCTTTTTTTTCTTTTTTGAATGTTTTTGTACTATCAAGGTGCTTGTTTGCCAGGTTTTCACCAAGGATACCTTTCTTCAACACTTTTTCCACTATTTTTAGATTTCTTCAGGATCAATTTTCTGAATGTTTTTGGTATTTTTGAAAACTATTTCACTGTACAGCCTCTACTAGCCGAACATCAAACATAGAACAAATTCAAATGTAAAGTGTTGATAGGATATGGAAGAATGTCTCCCTCAGGTGTAGCTAGTTCATAAGATCTAGTCCCAAAAGTAGTAGTGATAACATAAGCTCCTAGCTAGTTAGGTTCAAATTTTCCTTTCTGTTCTCTGTTAGGTTGGTTCTTAGGATTCTCCTTTAGGAAAAGATCCCCCAATTGAAATTGTCATGGTTTAACCTTTTTATTGTACCCCTTGGACATGTGTGCTTGGTACACCTTTAGATGATCAAATGCCTATTGCCTACGCTCATCAAATAGGTCTAAATAATTCACCCTATCAATGTGGTATTGCTCATCAGTAACAAGACCTTGTAAAGATATCCACAAAGATGGGATTTCAACCTCAATAGGTATTACTGCTTTAGCACCATAGACTAGGGAAAATGGTATGGCTCCAGTTGGTATTCTGATGCTTATTCTGTAGGCCCATAGTGCTAGATCCAGTTGTAAATGTCAGTCTCTGCCAAACTTACTTACAATTCTATGTAGGTTCTTGAGAATATTCTTATTAGATGCCTCATCTTGTCCATTACCTTGAGGATAATAGATTGAGGAGCAATGTTGAGTGATGTGGAACTATTTGCAAAGGTCATCAATGTCTTGGTTTTTAAATTGGCCCCCATTGTCTGTTACAATTGAAGAGGGTATCCCATATCTATAGATAATGTAGTTCAATATGAACATGGCCACCTGTTTGCTTGTGGCTTTGATTAGCGGCATGGACTCAACCCACTTCATGAAATACTCAGTGGTCGTAATGATGAACTTGTGTCCATTTGAAGAATTGGGATATATTTTTCAAACCAAGTCAAAGGCCCGTTGCTAAAATGACCAATGTGTAATGAAAGGTATAAGTTCTCTAGCAGGAGCATGGATAATATTTCCATGTGTCTGGCATTTATGACATATTTTGGAAAATTGAATAGCATCTTTTTCCATGGTAGGCCAGTAATAGCCTACTCTGATCAGTTTCTTTGCTAGTGAAAATTGGTTTGAATGTGATCCACATACACTTTCATAGTCTTCTTTTAATGTGTGATCTGACTCTTCAAGTTCTAAACATCTAAGAAGTGTACCATCAAGACCTCATTGATATAAGTTATTAGTTATGAGGACATAATGTGATTCTCTCCTAATCAAGGCTCTTTTTTATTTCTTGATAGATTGTTGGGAATGGTTTCGTCAGTGAGGTAAGTAATGATATTAGCATACCAAGATTGGTATGGGGTGTTCAAAGCACAAATTACTTGGTATTCAAGGGTATCAAAGGCAGGGTAGGATAATTATTCCACCAAGAAGTCATAGCTTAATTGATGTTCCTCCAATTGTAACATGGATGCCAATGTAACCATAGCATCTGCCGCCTTATTCTCTATTCTGGGTACTTGCTCGAATGTGATGAAGACAAAGTACTTCTTTAAGTCATCAACCAGTTGTTTGTAGGGTGTCAAATTCTCATCTTTGGTCTGGTAATCTCCATTAACTTGATTTATAATGAGTTGGAAGTCACCATACACGTGTAACTCTACAATCTTACACTCCATAGAAAGTTTAAGACCGTTTACCAATGCTTCATATTCAGAAATGCCATTTGTACATGGGAAAATCAATTTGTATGACTTGGGTATCTTGTAGCCTTGAGGAGTTATGAATATAACCCCTACTCCAGAGCCTTGTTGCATGAAAGAAACATCAAATTACATCTTCCATAGATACTCAGTTAGATGCATGGTCTCATTAGGGAATTCAATCCTTAAAGGTTCATCATCTTGGAGCGATGAATTAGCTAGTTGATCTGCGAGGACTTGTCTTTTAATAGCCCTCATTTCTACATAATCAATATCAAATTCACTCAGAATGAGGACCCACTTTGCCAAATGTCATGTTAATGTTGTTTTTCTTAAAAGGTACTTTAGAGTTTCTGTTGACGGGACTTTGTGACCGGATCCGCCAACAAATGTAAGTTGTCACTAGGTACCGGGGTACCGGCCAATTTTGCCTATAAAGGTTGTCTGAGGAAATGGGATTCCTTGGGACTCGGAGCACGTGAGAGTTGGGTCTCAATAGTGTGGGGCTTAGTTGGGAGATGTGACTATTTTTTGAGGGGGATAGTTGGTTATCTTCAACTCATCAACTCTGGGGATTTAGGTGATTGGGGTTTTCTCCAAGCATGATTTTACTTAACAAATAAAATTTAAAAGATCTTTCAGAGTTAGAAGTATTTCATCTACCTATAGTTATGCTAAACATTCAAAACATTGACAATGCTCTAACATACTACACTAAATACCGAAGAAACATACAACCATCAGTTCATATTTCATCAGTAGCAAAAGAAAGGAGGTCGTTAATCTACTTTAAGCATTAGAGAAAAGGACATGAAGAATACAAAACATAAAATATCATTAACCCAGAAGACAGAGTGCCAACAACATCCTTGAGAGAACCCTTCCTTCTTCATTAACATCTTTCCAACCAGCACTGGTGCATGGTACAACAAAAACTCTCAGGGAGCATTTAACTACTGAACTTAAAACAATAGAGCATTGAGCTCTACCACTAGAAAATAAGAATACTACTTTTATATTAACTTTGGACTGCAAAATCATCAATTTTGCTGACCATTGGAATGAGGTCAGACTTATTATTTATACACATCTTTTGACCTAACCCTAACCCTAACTTATTTTACACTTTTACAATAAAATACATTATCTGGTGGCTGCTACTACCTGCACCATGTTACAAAAAGCCTCGAGATAGAAAGGCCTGACATGTCAGAAGAATAAGACAAGAGAGATGGAATAATCAACCTCAAGAAGAGAGTCAGGAAGGAGAAAGAAGAAATCTGATCCACCAGGGATCGAGGCTACATGCCTCATAAATGGGAAAGCGGTGCCCTGTCAATGATGTGTTTGGTGTATCTCTGAAGCGGCACCTTGGGAAGACCATCTGTCAGAAACCTCCCATTGAGCTGATGTGCCTTGTTTTAGTTATACATCTTTTGATAGCCTTTATTACTATCATGAAAGTGACCGGTTGGCATTGGGATATGAGACACGGGTCACGTGAAGAATTCAAAAATGTGGGATCTAGAACTCTGGGGTCCCAAAACTTGCGTTCCAAAAGAATAAAGAATACAAAATATAATGTTAGGCTAAATTCTCCCAGACCCGGAGAAATTTATTGACTTATACCTTTTCCCAAGCCTCTAACACTTGGTTGATGCTTTCTTCATCTATGCTCTGGATGCTATCCCACCTACTATGGACAACCTCCATTGCATCCTTAACCTCTCCGGCCCTGCTCTGGAATTCATTCACCATCTTGATGGCATCATGCGACTGAATCATGGTCTTTGATAGCTGGGATAACCTGCCTTGATCAAAATCTCCTCCCAATGGATACAGGGATTCCATCCTTTCATCAAACTTGCTGAGGACATAATCTTCTGGGGTACATGTTCTGGTGGTGAGGGGATCAAATTGTGATACCCTAACCACGAATGCCTAAAATAAGCCCAAGGGATATCATACACCTGTTAACTTCTCCTTTAAGGCCTTAACTAGTTCCTTGCAGGCCTCAATTTTAAGGGAAAGTCTGGGGTATTAGACCTTGAGGGAGTCATATGATGCCTCCCCCAAAATACTAGACTTGGTGGTAACCTCCTCGCCAATACTGCGGATATCCTCCAACCCGGGCTTCCATTTTTCATATTTTTCTAAGTCTAACTCCCATACCTGAGCGGAGCTCCTTGCATGGCTAAGGGTGAGATCTACCCTATAAAAGTCTGGGAGGGACGCCACCAAAAATTCTCTCATCATCATTATTTTCTCGGCCACCCACCTGTCTACTACTTGCGCCTTTTTCTTTATCATGCGCATTGAGTCCACGTCGCCCTGTGCAAGCGGAAATCCAGAAGAAGGGTTTTTGCGGTGGACTTCGGCCATAGGCCGTGTTAGTTTTTCTAGAAGTGCAAGGAGATTGGCATTTGTCTCTCTTTCCTCTTGCAACTTCTGGCCCTTTTTTTCATACTGGGCCTCTATAGCCTTGGTAGCCTCTTTTAGCAAGTCAAGTTCTCCCTGCTTGTCTCTTTTTCGCAGCTTAACCTTTATTATAGTGTAGTCCTCAGGCCTTGTGGCCACTGCATCTGTATTTGTTGGGGGTGTTGCGATGACCTCAACTGTACTACCTTTTGGGTTGGTTTGGAGAGTATGGACCACTTGTGCCCTTTTGGACTTCTTCGTTTCGGCATTCTTGGCCATCATTTTGGCCAATGACAAAGGAGCGCCCGTAGGCACCGCCAGAGCCTTTCTCTTCTTAGCTTCTACTAGCCATTGGGGAAGCTGGGGTGACCTTGCTACAAATTATTTCTCATTAAGATTCACTTCTAAATCTGGTAGTGCATTCCCTAAGTTTATATTTTATTCTGGCTCCTTTTCCTGTTCTTTTTCTGGTCCCTTTCTTGCTTCCTATTCTTGTTTTATTTTCTGTTCTCTAGAACCTTCTATATTTTCTGCCATGCTGGCATCTTCTATAAAATCACCTGGGATCTTTTCCCCAGTCTCCATTTCTATATTCTTAGGGACTTCATCTACCCTGGTGTCATCGGTAGCTTCTTCCTTTTCCTCTTTCGGGACCTCTTGGTCTAATATTTGCTACTCTTCTTGGGCCTTACTGGCCTCATCTACTTTAACATTTTCCTCCTCCATTGGGATATCCTCCAGAGGTGGGTGGGGTCGCTAGCCAACTTTTAGCAAGGCGGCAGCTGTTACGACCTCACTGAAAGTCCTTGGGGGCACTTGCTTACCCAAAGTTTCCAAAGGCACCTGGAGTGTGATGGTCGGAGGTACGGTTGTTCCCTGGGGTCCGGGCTCTCCTTCCATCAGGGGCTCGTCTATAGGATTCCTTAGAAAATTCATAGTCTTCTAGACCTATAATTCTTCTTATTCAGGCTCAGTATTTTCCTCCCGAGCCTCTTTCTCTGATATGTCCTTTTCTATGGGGAGTTCTTCTTCTGTAGAGGCCTCTTCCTCTTGAGCCTCGATTTCTTTCACTGCAGTATTGACGCCCTGCTGAATCTCTAGGAGCTCCTCCACTGAGAGGGTATAATCAAAATCATCATGTGGCAGAGAGGAGTCTGAGATATCCTCAAGTTCGAGAGAATCCAAACTTACATCCACCAGGGGCTTCTCAGGCATACCAAGGGTGGCGCTTGGTGCGGGGGTCGCAGCTATTTTCTTTTTCCTTATAAGAGAAGCCCCGGTGTCCAAAATACTGGAAGACTCTGCCTTAGAAAAAGTATTCCTATTCATCATTGCTACCAACAATGGGGGGCCTGTTGAGTGATCAGATGCCATTGGGGTGATTGGGAGACCGACAGCCACCTGCATGCTAATTTGTTGACTGGCCAATTCTTCCGCCTCCATCTGGTCATGTAATTTTTCCATTAGAAGTGTTAGAATCTGAGGGGATGCCTTGGGCACTGAGACTCCCTCTTTTTATTTTACTTTTCTCACACTCTCTTCAGCGGGTGCAACGGATGAAGAAGGTCCAACGTCAGCTGAAGAAGGGATGGTCTTCTTGACTACTGCTTTCTTACGGGTGCTTTTGGGGGATACCCAGGCAAAATACTTGTGTAGGATGGGGTGGTATACCCTATCAATCATCAAATTATATGGAGTGGCCCAATCATATGGAGGGAGATCCAATTTATCTAACCCTAGTCCCTTGTACGCTAGATCTTCCAGCGTCCCGCCATCATTAAAAACCTTCAGGAAAGTCCAAAGTTCTAACGCCTCCATGAGCCCTTTGCTTATTCTTGTATGTTGACGGTCCCTGAGATCAAAGCTATCTTCGCAATCCACCCAGAACTCTTCAATGTCCTCTTTGTGCAGGGGGGATCCCCTAGGTAGTGCAATGAAAATCTTGCAATGGTGATCATAATTCTTCCAGGCGTGGTTGAATTCAACCAGCCCTAATCCTTTTAACTCATTATCTTTGTTCCAGGCATTGGTGAGACTGCATGTGTAATCCCTGCAAAAAAAGGGGAATGGGACATTGACAACCTTCTTCAATGTGAAGAAGGCATGTAGATCCATCATCTGCCTGCAAAACTCCAAAAGAATTATCCTATCCCCGCAATACCGGAGAAGGAGGTAGGGCTTCACATTGAAGCCTGTCATGCTGATGTACATGTGGTGGTGGAATTGAATAAAGTATTGGCCATAAGAATTGACCAGTGTCATTGCTTCCTGTGAGAGGCGGTACCTAGAATCTCGAGTAAGTGTAAGAATATTGTGGTAAACAAAGGCGTCATTTACTCGACAAAAATTCTGGAAGCTTAGCTCCCACTATAATTGGGGATAATGGTCCCAAGGCATAACCTATCTCAGACCGTTCCCAAGTTCTCCAACTATTCCTAGGCCTTGAAAAGTTAGCCTTTGCTATGCCACTGCCCACAGCACATATGAAGTCATATAGAATTGTGAATTTTGGGTGACGGTATTCATCTATGTATCTATGTGATTTGATATAATTGCCGCCCAGTTGAAGGTCCTGTTGTGCGTTGTTATGCAATATAAGAAGTAATAAATCCATGCCAAAAATTCTCTAGCGTGGGGCCATTTGAATATTCTGCATAGAAATATTATGCTCGCTTGAATGGGCTCCTTGAAATCCTCACAGGGAATTTCCAACTTCGTTCTCTTGCAGTCTCGCTTTGGGGACTTTAACCAATGATTATTGAAGTGTTTCCAGAAAATGATCTCGGCCTCACTGAATTCCTTTAGTGAGCTCACCCTGGTGATTACCATGGATCCTTTGAATTGTGGAATTCCCAACCTGGAAGCAAAGGTGGGGGCATCCAATGTGACGATTGTGGCAGGATATTGCAGCGGTCGGGGATCTAGAAGCAAGACTGAACAAGTGACCAGATTATACAATACCACCAGCTTCCTTATAAGTTTGGGTGCTTACATCATGCATGGAAATTTTGCGGCCTTGATAATGCTGGAGGTAGCTAGGTAAGTGGCTATCTTATCCCCCTATTCCTTTAACCTGTAGGTGGTCCGAATTAGACCCTATAATTTGGCCCAACTCCCAGGGTCTAGATCTATTATTTCACAAACTTTGGAGTCTATCTTGGACCCCGCAACACCTCCATCTTTTGGATACTTGGACATTAATGGTAGCTTCGCCAACATTCTTTCCATCTTTGATTTTGTGGCTGCCCGGGTGGAAGTAGTTGGTAGTTCTAAGCTATTAGGAGGCACAAAATCATCAAACATTTTGTACAAGTTTATCAACAACCTACAAGACCGGAAAATCATCAAAACATATATAAACATAAATTGTAACCCCAGGAGATTATCCACCAGTCTGCATCTGTCAAGTAAACGTTAGCACCTACATTAAAATTTTTGGAGTATCTGAAAATGAACATTGGCTTAAGCATTCTGGAGTGTGTGGACACGGTGACAAGGAAAATTAGGAGACAAGATACCACTAGGAGTCTTGATTCCAGATGAACTAGCCATTGCCAATATGACTAGCAACAAGCCGTACTCTATTTGACGTGTGTTGGCACGTGGAAAAATGGAAGGGGACATAAAGACAGTTATGGCATTGATTAGGACAAGTGGGCCGACACGGGGAAAAATTGAATGCCATATAGGATGCATTTTAAATGCCATACATGGGAAGTTAATCCCACCATTAATGCAATGAGATAGAGGAGAGAGAGCCGCCATGGTTTGAACCGGCGAGGTGCCGAGTTTGAACCGTGGTGACTCCATCTCATCGAGCTCTGTCTCGTCAGGTTAAAATTCAAGGCAAAGCATGAAGAACTTGACACTCTGAGGGATATACATAGCACATATACAAAATATACATAAGACATACATGAGGGCTGAGGGCTGAAGCATATACACACAAGATTACAGAAAATATACACCATAGATATCAATATACAACAAAAAAAATGTAGAGTGACTACCTAATAGTAGAACGTAGAAAATGCACATAGTATACACTATCCTACACCTCCACAGAGGGTGGACAACCCTCTAGTAGAGCTGACCCACCAACAGGTGGCAGACCAAAAAGAAAGAAACGCAAAGATAGAAACAAAACAGAGCCGAAATGAATAGAAACAAAAAACACAACAAACCAACATGGAACAAAAGCAGAAAATGAAGTAAATAACCAAAAACACCAACCTGGAATCAAAAGAATGAGGAAGGGAAGAAGCACTAAGACCGCTCTGCAACAAATTTGACCTCCAATGCCAAGAACAACTACCGAATATCGATTCGTCATTACCCACTAAGCTCAAAGAAACTCGCACTTAATTTACACTCAAATCACTAAAGAATCACTCTGAACTCTAAGTTTTTTTAATCATGGTAACTGTGAAAATGACAGGTAAATCTTATTTATACCTGAGGTAAAAAGAAAGTTACCTTCTCTCCACAAAATTTAGAATAGGAAAACCTCCGGACTCCAGGCCCGGGGATTCCAAACAACCATGTCTTCTTATGAGAAGAAGACATCATGGCAGAGAATTCTGGATTCCAGAATCTGGCTTCTGGAAAGGAAATGACCAACTCCGGGACCAGGTCCTGAAGACACGAATGAAAAAAACAAAAAAAACAAACACCACGGGAAAGAAAACCTAGAAAAGAAAACAAAAGAAACAAAGGCAAAGAAAACAAGGTAAGGACCAAAAGAGAAAAAAGGGAGACCCAACATTTTGCATACAAAATGTAGGGATGGGTATGCAGGGCATAACAAATGCTAAATCCCTAGGATGAATGCCTTAGCACATTTGAGAACCACAGAATCTCTGGTTAGCAAAACCAGAACAAATCGCTACTCAAAGCATCTTGCTTGCAAGGTGTGAAATGTCTAAGAAAGTCTGGCCATGTGCGATTTAATCTATGATCCTTTCATCAGTTGTGAAGTGTGTGTTTTGGAAGGAAATCAATCCAATGACCTCTAGGAGAAGCAGAGAAGAGGCACTAAACACATCAACCCCAAGTCATCAATCTCGCTTATTTCTCCTGGATATCAGAGTTTCATCCCATCTTTTCTTTTGTTATTTTATTCACTTTTGGGTGGGAGGGCGGTACTTCTTTCACCATTAAGCTTAAGCTTAGCTAAATTAAATGGTGGTACTTCTTTCACCCCTCCACCCACCTTAATTTTTTGAATGGGGAAGGAAAACTTTGGACCTGGAAAGAATCTTTAAAAGTTCAGACTTGGGTCAATCAACCAGTGGGACCGATCTTCCTTCGGTGTGTCTGATTACTTGTTCCTTTTAAATTTTGATTTAACTGATTACTAGACTTCTGGGGATAAATCCAATGAAGAATACTCATAATTTTCCACCAAACTTGAAAAATAACTCTGGAGATTGGACCAATTCCACCCTGCTAACAATATATTCTAAGTTCACCAGCATGCCAAAGGTATTCTCCTAGAGACTAGATGTTATGCAAAGCATACCAACCTATGAAAAGGGAGAAAAACACTGAAAACCTAGGGAAGAAAACTAAAAAAATGACCAAAAAAAAAACAAAAGAGAAGGGACAGTCCCAGAGGATGGCCAACAAAACTATTTACAAGGAAAGGCACCCCCAAACGGGGCACCAAGAAAGAAATATTTACAAGTAAGAAGATTTACATATAATACAACTCTGGGCAAACCTACCTTAGTCGAAGTAATGTTTGAGAAACTATCCATTGACGGGAAATGCGATGGGTTCTCTAGTAATGGTATTAAGGCAATAGGTATTTTCCCCATAGATCTTTGAGATCAAGTGTGGTCCGAGCCAGAGCCATTGGAACTTGGTGTGCTTTCCTTTCTTTTCCTGAGCTTTATCCCACAAAAGGACCAAGTCTGAAATCTGAAAGGCCTTATATTGGGCTCTTCAGTCAAACCATTGTTTTACCACTACTTGGTGATGCACGAAATGTTTAAGGGCTATGTCGCATTGTTCTTCCATCCACACCAGATTCAGGAGTTGAACCTCCACAATATTATCCTGGTTGTTGAATTCCTGCATGAATTGCAAAACTGGGATCTATAAGTTAATCAGGAACACTGGGTTCTGGCTGTAAACCAGATGGAATGGGGATGTTCCTAGAGTGACCTTAATTCAAATGCGATCCACCCAGAGGGTGAATCTTAGCTTTTGGTGCCAATCTTAGGGATTATGTTCTAATAGGTGTTTGATCACTTCAAGCAAATTTTTGTTTGTTTATTCAGCAACACCATTCCCCTGGAGGTAATAGTTGCTGGAGAACTTCAGAGTGATCTTTCGGTCATAGGTCCATTTGAGTAGTTATGCCAAATAAAATGCCAGACCATTATCACACACTATGGCGAAGGGCATTTTGAATCTTGTGACGATGTTTTCTTCCAGGAATTTGATAACCACGTCTGTCATGTTATTTTTGCAAGGTATGGATTTAGACCACCAGGTCCAGTAATCGGTTGCAGTTAGGATGTATCAGTAGTTGTCAAACCAGTTGGGGTTGATTTCCCTAATAAAGTCAAATGCCCATTGGGAAAAAGGTATAGCTTCAAACACCGGCTGCAAAGGCATAGTTAGGTTACGCTCATGATGTGTCACTTTTTGAGAAGTGTGGCACTTTCAGACATGAGTGTAGACATCTTTGAATATGAATGGCCAATAGTATCTAACCCAAAGGATCTGATGGGCGGTGGCATTGGTTGAACCATGTCCACTCCCAGACTACTTGTGAAATTCTTCAATGATTTTTTCAGCTTGGTCCCTGTCGATGCACCGAAGGTACACTCCCTCATAATTCCTATGGTAAAGCATGGAGTTTTTGATCATGAAGTGGGCACTTTTCATCCGTAGGGTGTGACATTTGTTTGGAGGTAACCCCTCTAGGCATCTGTTATTTAGCAATAAGTACACCAAATCGGTGTACCACGGGTCTTGAGTGATAGACTCCACTGCGTATGTTTGACATTCTATGTGGGGAGTCTCTTCCACCATCGCTCAACTCAGTCTGTGGCCTCAGACTATCTTCATGTGTTGCATTTCTAAGTGGTATTCTTGGAGGATGGCCATCCATTTCCCCCATCTTTCACCCAATTCAATCTGCATTAGCAGATATTTTACAGCCTAATCCGAGATGATAGCATGCACTTTGCTCCGGAGAATGTAATGCCAGAATTTCTTCACAGTGTGGACAAGAGAAAAGGCCTGCTTTTCCAATGATAAATACTGGACTTTGGCATTCTTGAAGGGGGAGCTCATAAAAGCTATTGTTCATTCTTCCCCTTCGACCTTTTTGGTCAATACTGCCATAGTGGAATGCGGTGAAGCAAAGGAGTAAATGTAAAATGAGAGGGAGTATTCTGGACTAGCCAGGACCAGTGCCTCTATTATTGTTTGTTTAATCTAGGCAAACACCCACTTTGCTTCAGGACTCCACTCAATTTTGGTGTCTTTCTTCATCATCTCATTGAGTGGCTTCACGATTTTTGTGAATCTAGTAATGAACCACCGGACAAAGTTGATCTTTTCAAAGAAAGATCGCATCTCTTTCCTACTGTCAGGCATTTGCAGGTTTAGTAGTGCTTCAACTCTCTCAGGGTCAATGGATATACCCTTCTCAGAGACAATATGCCTGAGAAACTTCCCTCCAATGACCCCGAATATGCACTTCTTGGGGTTGAGGGATATTCCGTACCAGTGACATCTCTCATAGATCTGGGCGAGGTGGGCGGAATGGTCACGCCTATCCCAGGAAAAGATGGTCAAATCATCCATGTAGATGATTATGCACCAGTTCACAAGGCCCTTGAATGTAATGTCCATGGACTTCTGAAATGTGGCCCCTGCATTAATCAAGTCAAAGGGCATTCTCCGATATGCAAACGTTCCCCACTTGGTGGTGAACGTCATTTTGTCTCTATCTTCATATTTAACTATGACTTGGTTGTAGCTGAAGTATGCGTCCAAGAAAGACATCATTTGGGATCCATTCACTATCTATAACACCTCATCCAATGAGGGGAGAGGGTGATTATCTTTTTTGGAGGCTCTATTATAATTTCAAAAATCCACGCAAAGGCAAATTTCACCACTCTTCTTTCTAATAGGGACCAAATTGGCAACCCACGTAGTATGCCAGATTGGGAAGATTATCTGAGATGATAGTATTTTTTCCACCTCCTAACGAATCAGAGGCTTGATCAGTGGGTTGACTCATCATTACTTTTTCCAGAAAGGCTTAGCATCGGGTTTCAGTGGGATGGTGTGAGTTATAATGGATGTGTCATATGTCTTCAAATCCTCATACCCCCACACAATCATGTCTATGTATTCTCAGAGAACCACGAGAATCTTCTCCTTCTCCTCAGGGGAGCAGGAGGTTCCAATGTGTATCATCTTTTCTTTACCAGGCTGGCCGATGTTTACTTTCTTGAATTTTCCTCCCTCAGAGGAGGACAATATCTTTTCCCAGCCCCGAGGGTCCAAGTCAAAGAAATGTTCAAGCGTGACCATCCCCTTTGGGATGGTGTTGGTAGGCAGGTTCATAATCCCATCATCTTCATCACCCTATCAAGTGTCGTCATGGTCTCATTCCTCCACTATCTAGTCCTCGAAGACACCAACATTGGCCATGAAGGCTAGGATATGTTGATCGTCCTCAAAAACTTGAAAGTGGGTGACATTATCTAGGATGGACGGGGTGGGGATCATCTCAATGAAAAATCTCCAGAGTCGTGAGTCGGCCATGGGCTCAAGTGTGCTGGCAAAAATGGCAAGGGCATCTGGGACATAATTCCATTGTCGAGGAATAAGATCAATGTCGAAGGCATAAAAATATTCAATAAGGCTCCATGCCTGATTGTGGTATGTATCCAGCCTCTTATATGACATGTGTACTAACTTCAGACCTGTTTGACAATTAATTCTAAATCACCCAGGGCCCGAAGGTGAGTGATTCCTTTCCTTAATGCAAATAAGAGTCCAAGGACCAAGGCCTCGTACTCCATGACATTTTTTGTGCAGTTGAACTATAGCCTGTAGGATGGGAGGAAGGATTCCCCTCGCGGGTTGGTTAATTCTACTTTGGCCCCATAGCCTTGTTTGGATCTGGACCCATCAAACTTAAGGGTCCATTAATCATCACTTTTCTTTTGGAGCTGGGGAGATGGAGTAGTCTTTGGATTGTTTTTGGGAGACTTAGGAGGAGTTTCCTCCCATGCTGATGGTGTAAGGGTGAGGTTTTCCTTTAGAGGGGTTTGGGATTGAGATCCCCAAAGAGATGGCATTGAAGAAGTGCTTCCAGTAGGAATACTGGGCTCCAGGGAATCAGCTGTATGCTCTTTATTTTGGAAGGCATCAATTTGTCGGGTAGCAACAGATAGACAAGGCTCACACTCTAGCTCTGAATATTTATGATAATGTACCCGACACCAAATGATAGAAAAGAGTATAGCGGGGGTCGCTATGGCACCCTGAGAGTTAACCTCAACCCTCAACTTTTCTTCTATGTCTTGGGTTCTAAGCAGAACTATGGGATCCTCCCCGGGAGTGAAATTGAATGTTAAGATTTCAAGGGGTTGGTACACCCCTGGGGAAGTCTTAGAGAACAAGACCTCATTAACCCTCCCAACTTTGATAAGGGTCTACTTCATCCGGGGCTCACTTTCAACTTGGATATTGTTTGATTCTCCTTCCCAGGGGAGCCATAAGTGGGAGAAGTTAGTCAAAAAGTATCCGTTCAGGGACTTAGACCAATTCTGACTTAATAACATCCCATAAGTCTCTGGTATGTCCACCACTTGAATATCGATTATGTTGGATATTCTAGGGTCCTTGATGAGCTATATCCAGACATTCTTCAACTCACCCACCATCCTCACTGCAGTTTTATCCAACTGGATTACTGCACCGTTAGATGGGGTGGGTCAGAATCTGAGCTTCTGGCATATGGATAAGGGCATGATGTTGCCCGAAGCCCCAAAATCTACTAGGTAGTTGTGTATGTTCTTTCCTTGTATATTCAGGCCTAGCAAGAAGGGAGGATCTTTAGTATTTCCCCAAAAGATGGCCGCGTTGGCGTCCTCGAAAAAGACGGTCTTGGGTGGGTGGATGATAGTTTTTAGGTTTCCCAAGAGCTTCAGAAGAGACTTCTTCTACTTGGGACAATTTACTAAAACCTCCATCAAGGTCATGGAGGTGGTGGTTTCTTCTAATGCCTTCATAATGTCAAACCTTCCTCCCAGGAATTGGTGGCTTCCCTTGGCTGGGTCCTTGGCCTGGTTGGAGCTAGAACTTTTTAGAGGGACAGGTCAGTCAGTTGCATTGTCTTGGGGGGAGTGTGCGTAGGAGGTGTCAGCGTGTAAAATTATCCTTTACTAGCCTAGCTATAAGTGTTTTAAGGATCCCATGGGTTGGTGAAGGCATTGGCCTCAAAGGCTGGAATTGATTCATCAAAGAATCTCTGCAGTTTGGATTCTTCTTCATCTTCTCTGAGGGATCCAAAGAAGACGGTCTCACATGTGAATGCACCATGAGTTGGCTCTTGCACAAGAGGCTCTGGGGGAGCAGGATTAGATGATTGTTGTCTATCCAGCTGGGAAATCATGATGACTTTCTCGAGCATGGCACAATTTACCTCATTGTCGGAGCCTGTATCATGCAATCTACACCAATTGGTCATGGGATGGAAATCTGTGACTGGTGTGAAATGGTATGGTCCAGTGCCACTTTAATTGGCATTTTGGTTTGGAAGCAGACCTCTAGTGTTTGCGTTGTGGTTCCATTGATGTTGATTGAGCTGAGGCCTGTTGTTGAAATTTCTTCCCCTGGCATTTTTGTTTCATTGGCCAGAGAAAATATTTCCTCTCTGGGAATTGGAGTTCTGGGGTGTGTAAGACCCCACCTTTAGTTGACCCCTGTCCACAATCAGGGTGGACAACATTTTCCAGAGGAACTCAACCTCGGCGGTCAACTGAGTGTTTGTGTCACAATGCAATGATTGTTCTTGGTTCCCTGGGAAAATGGTAGCACTTGCCAGAGTCGAGGACGAAAATCTTCCAACTAGGGATGACTAAAAGAAGGGCACTTTGGATAGTTGTGTCTGTGGTTGTTGTGTTTGTTGTGGCTTGTTCCAAGGGAAAGATTCAAGACCCGGTATTGTCTGAGTCTGCGATGGATATACATACCGGGCCTGCTGGTCAATCGGTGGTTTCGGGGGAGTCATTGCCATTGCGGGGGCACCTATTTCCAAATTGGGGTTATATCCCCCAACATAAGGAGTTCCATTAGGGATCATGTTAAATGGTGTAGTCTATCCAATCCTACCCAGGGATTTGTTGAGGCCACGGGACAGTTCTAAGGCTAGGTTGTAAAATTTTGCCAAATTGTCCCAGTCGCCCGGGGTGGTAGTTCTCCAAAGGAGAGTGGCAACGAAGGGGTCCATTGCGTTGAGATAGGTCTGAATAGTTACTTCCACGAATGGGTTGAAGGGACCCATGCATCACTTCAGGGTACGTTGGAACCGGTGATTGAATGTTGTGAGGGGTTCATTAGGTTCCTTCTTGATAGAAATGAACTAGTTGTTGGACCAAGCCGGGTCCACATGTACATGAAAGGCAGACAGAAAGGCGTCTTCCATGTCTTGCCAACTGTTGATGGAGTTGGCGGGAAGATTGAGGTACTAGTTCAATTCATTCTATCCCAGGGATAGAGGGAACATCTGGGTCACAACATCTTGATGTTGGATCCAGTGTCAGTTCATGGCATCTTTGTATTCCCATAGATTCTCTTTTATAGTTCTTGAGCCTAAGTGCTCATATCGGGGACAAATCTTTTCGGGGTGCGGGGGTAAATCGTTGGCTGCACCCAGAAAAGTTCCCATTGGAGACCTAGTATTTCCAAAATAAGCAGTCATTAGGGGAGTTGGATTTTTATTAAATTTAGCATTAATCCCTAGGATTATCTAGGGAGCTTTGGTGTTATGTGGTATGCTTGATCCCCAAACAATGGTGGTTGGTTTGACTTTTGGGGTTCGTTTCTTTCGAGCAGGGGGCTCTAGTTCAACAAACCTTCCGAGATTGGGGGCTTATCTAAGAACTCTTTCAAATCTCATTGGGGAGAAAGACCCAATCTCACTGAAGGCTTGACTCCTAAAACTATGGCTCAGGGAACCCTCAGGCAGTGTAAAATTAGAATCCTGAGAGGGGGACGAGTTCATGCCCTCCTTCTAGCGCCATTTTCTATTGACGAGACTTTGCAACCGGGTCCACCATCAGATGTAAGTTGTCACCAAGTACCAGGGTACCAACCAAATTTCCTTGTAAAGGTTGTTCAGGAAAATGAGATTCCCCAGGCCTCCAAGCATGTGAGAGTTGGGTCTCGACAGTGCAGGGCTCGGTTGGGAGATGTGACTATTTTTCAAGGGGGATAGCTAGTTATCTTTGACTCATCAACTCCAGAGATTTAGGTGAGTGGGGTTTTCTCCAAGCATGCTTTTACTTAACAAATAAACTTAAAAAGATCTTGTAGAGTTATAAGTATTTCATCTACCTATAGTTATACTAAACATTTAAAACATTGACAATGCTCTAACATACTACACTAAATACCGAAGAAACATACAACCATCAGTTCATATTTCATCAGTAGAAAAATAAAGGAGGTTGTTAATATACTTTAAGTATTAGAACAAAGGACATGAAGAACACAAAGCATAAAATACCATTAACCCAGAAGACAGAGTGCCAAAAACATCATTGAGAGAACCCTTCCTTCTTCATTAACATCTTTCCAGCCAGCACTAGTGCATGGTACAACAACAACTCTTGGGGAGTAGTTAACTACTGAACTTAAAAAAATGGAGCATTGAGCTCTACCACTAGAATATGAGAATACTACATTTCTATTAATTGTGGACTACAAAATCATCAATTTTTCTGACCATTGGAATGAGGTCAGACTTATTATTTATACACATCTTTTGACCTAACCCTAACCCTAACTTATTTTACACTTTTACAATAAAATACATTATCCGGTGGATGGTACTACCTACACCATGTTACAAAAAGCCTGAAGATGGAACAGTTTGACATGTCAAAAGTATAAGACAAGAGAGATGGAGTGGAAGAATCAGCCTCGAGAGGAGAGCCGTGAAGGAGAAAGAAGAAATCTGATCCCCCAAGGATCGAGGCTACATGCCTCATAAATGGGAAAGTGGTGTCCTATCTCTAATGTGCCAGGTGTATCTCTGAAGTGGCACCTTGGGAAGACCATCTGTCAGAAACCTCCCATTGAGCTGACATGACTTGTTGTAGTTATCCATCTTCTGACAACCTTTATTATTGTCCTGAAAGTGACCGATCGACATTGGGATCTGAGACACGGATCATATGAAGAATTAAAAAATGTGGGTTTCAAAACTCCAGGGTTCAGGAACTTGCATTCCAAAAGAATAAAGAATACAAAATATGATGTCAGGCTAAATTCTCCCGGACCTGGAGAACTTTATTGACTTATACCTTTTCCTAAGCCTCTAACACTTGGTTGATGCTCTCTTCATCTATGCTTCGGATGCTATCCCACCTCCTACGGACAACCTCCATTGCATCCTCAACCTCTCCGACTATGTTCTAGAATTCATTCACCATCTTGATGGTGTCATGTGACTGAATCATGGTCTTCAACAGCCGAGATAACCTACCTTGATCAAAATCTCTGCCCAACAGATATAGGGATTCCATCCTTTCATCAAACTTGCTGAGGACATAATCTTCCAGGGTACATGTTCCGGTGGTGAGGGGATCAACTTGTGATACCCCAACCATGAATGCCTGAAATAAGCCCAAGGGATATCGGGCACCTGTAAACTTCTCCTTTAAGGCCTTAACCAGTTCCTTGTAGGCCTCAATTTTAAGGGAAAGTCTGGAGTACTGGACCTAGAGGGAGTCATATGATTCCTCCCCCAAAATGCCAGACTCAGTGGCAACCTCCTCCCTAATACTGAAGATCTCCTCCAACTTGGCCTTCCATTTTTCATATTTTTCTAAGTCTAACTCCCATACCTAAGCAGACCTCCTTATGTGGCTAAGGGTGAGATCTACCCTATAAAAGTCTGGGAGCACATCACCGTTATTTGCTTGGCTGCCCACCCATCTACTGCTTGCACCTTTTTCTTCATCATGCGCAGTGAGCCCACATCGCCCTGTGCAAGTGGCAATCTGGAAGAAGGGGTTCCAAGCTAGACTTCGGCCAAAGGCCATGTTAGTTCTGCCAGAAGTGCGAGGAGATTGGCGTTTGTCTCTCTTTCCTCTTGCAACTTCTGGCCCTATTTTGCATACTGGGCCTCTATAGCCTTGGTAGCCTCTTTTAGCAAGTCAAGTTCTCCTTGCTTGTCTCTTTTCCCCAGCTCAACCTCTGTTATATTGTAGTCCTCAGGCCTTGTGGCCGCTGCATCTATATTTTTTGAGGGTTCTGCGATGACCACAACTTAACTGCCTATTGGGTTGGTCCGGAGATTATAGTCCACCCATGCCCTTTTGGGCTTCTTCGTTTCAGCATTCTTGGCCATCATTTCGGCCAATGACAAAGGAGTACCCATAGGTGTCATTGGAGTCTTTCTCTTCTTAGTTTCTACCAGCCATTGGGGTGGCTGGGGTGACCTTGCTGCCAATTTCTTCTCACTAAGATTCACTTTCGAATCTGGCAATGCATTCCCTGAGTTTATATTTTCTTTTGGCTCCTTTTCCTATTCTTATTCTGGTCCCTTTCTTGCTTCCTATTTTTGTTCAGTTTCCTGTTCTCCGGAACCTTCTATATTTTCCGCATGCTGGCATCTCCTGTAAAATCACCTAGGATCTTTTCCCCGGTCTCCATTTCTATATTCTCAGGGACTTCGTCTCCCCTAGTGTCACTAGTAGCTTCTTGCTTTTCATCTTCCGAGACCTCCATGTTCATTATTTTCTGCTCTTCTTGGGCCTCACTGGCCTCATCTACTTCAACATTTTCCTCCTCCATTGGGATATCCTCTGGAAGTGGGTGGGGTCACTGGCCAAAGTTTAGCAACGTGGTAGCTGTTATGACCTCACCAAAAGTGCTTTGGGGCACTTGGTTACCCAAAGTCTCCAAAGGCACCTGGAGTGTGATGGTCATAGGTATGGTTGTTCCCTAGGGTCCGAGTTCTCCTTCCATCAGGGGCTCATCTATAGGCTACCTTGGAAAATCCATGGTCTTCTGGACCTATAATTCTTCTTGTTCAGGCTCAGTATTTTCCTCCTGAGCCTCTTGCTCTGATATGTCCATTTCAATGGGGAGTTCTTCTTCCACAAGGGCCTCTTCCTCTTGACCCTTAATTTCTTTCACTGTAGTATTGACACCCTGCTGGATCTCCAGGAGCTCCTCCACCGAGAGGGTGTCATCAAAATCATCATGTGGCAGAGAGGAGTCTGAGATATCTTCAAGTTTGGGAGAATTTGAACTTACATCCACCGAGGGCTTCTCGGGCATACCAAGGGTGGCGCTTGGTGTGGGAGTCATAGCTATTTTCTTTTTCCTTATAAGAGAAGCCCCAGTGTCAAAAATACCAGAAGACTCTACCTCAGCAAAGTTCTACCTATTCATCATTGCTGCCAACAAAGGGGGGCCCGTTGAGCGAGTAGATGCCATTGGGGTAATTAGGAGACCGGCAGCCACCTGCATGCTAATTTATTGATTGGCCAATTTTTCCACCTCCATCTAGTCATGTAATTTTTCCATTAGAAGTGTGGGAATCAGAGGGGATGCCATGGGAAATGGGAGTCCCTCTTTTTCTTTTCCTTTTCTCACACTTGCTTCAGTAGGCATGATAGATGAAGAAGGTCCTGCGCCAGCTGAAGAAGGGATGGTCTTCTTGACCACTGCTTTCTTGCGAGTGCTTTTGGGGCATACCCAAGAAAAATACTTGTGAATTTCCTCTAGGATGGGGTGGCATACCCCATCAATCGTCAAATTATCTGGAGTGGCCCAATCCACTAGGGGGAGAACCAATTTATCTAACCCTTGTCCCTTGTATGTTGGATCTTGCAGTGGCCTGTCATCGTTAAAACCCTTCGAGAAAGTCCAAAGTTCTAGTGCCTCCATGAGCCCTTTGCTCATTCTTGTATTTTCCAAGGCCCTGAGATCAAAGCTATCTTGGCAATCTACCCATAAGTCTTCAATTTCCTCTTCGTGTAGGGGGCATGCCCTAGGTAGTGCAATGACAATCTTGCCATGGGGATCATAATTCTTTCATGGATGGTTGAATACAACCATCCTCAATCCTTTTAACTCATTATTTTCCTCCCGATTCATGGTGAGACTGCATGTGTAATCCCCACAAGAAAAGGGGAATGAGACATTGATGACCTTCTTCAATGTGAAGAAGGCGTGCAAATCCATCATCTGCCTGCAAAACTCCAAAAGAATTATCCTATCCCCGCAATACCGGGGAAAGAGGTAGGGCTTACCATTGAAGCCTGTCACCCTGATGTACGTATGGTACCATAATTGAATAAAGTATTGGCCATACAAATTGACCAGTGTCATTTTTGCCTAAGAATGTTGTGGTAAACGAAGGCATTGTTTACCAGGCAGAAATTCTAGAAGCTTAGCTCCCACTGCAATTGGGGCTAATGGTCCCAAGGCATAACCTGTCCCGGACTGTTCTGGAGTTCTCCAACTATTACTAGGCCTTGAAAAGTTGGCCTTTGCTATGCCAATGCCCACAGCACATACAAAGTCATATAGAATTGTGAATTCTAGGTGACGGTCTTCATCTGTGTATCTACATGATTTGATATAATTGCCGCCTAGTTGAAGGTCCTATTGTGCATTATTATGCAATATAAGAAGTAATGCATCCATGCTGAAAATTCCCGAGTGTGGGGCCATCCAAAGATTCTGCACAAAAATATTATGCCCACTTGAATGGGCTTCTTGAAATCCCCGCAGGGAATTTCCAACTTCATTCTCTTGCAGTCTCACTTTAGAGACTTTAACCGATGATTATTGAGGTGTTTCCGGGAATTGATCTCGGCCTCACCAAATTCCTTTAGTGAGTTGGCCCTGGTGATTAGTGCGGATCCTTTGAATTGTGGAATTCCCAACCCAGAAGCAAAGGTGGGGGTGTCCAATGTGACGATTGTGGTGGGATATTGCAGCGGTCGGGGATCTGGAAGCAAGACTGAATGAGTGGCCAGATTATACAATACTACCAACTGCCTGATAAGTTTGGGTGCTTGCACCATGCATGGAAATTTTGTGGCCTTGATAATGCCGGAGGCAGCTAGGTAAGTGGCTATCTTATCCCCCTGTTCTTTTAACCTGTAAGTGGTCTAAATTAGACCCTATAATTCGGCCCAACTCTCGGGGTCCAGATCTATTATTTCACAAAATTTGGAGTCTATCTTGGACCCTGAAACACCTCCATCCTTCAGATACTTGGAGGTTAATGGAAGCTTAGCCAACATTCTTTCCATCTTTGATTTTGTGGCTGCCCGGGTGGAAGTAGTTGGTAGTTCCGGGCTATCTGGAGGTGCAAAATTGTCATACATTTTGAACAAGCTTATCAACAATCTGCAAGACCAAAAAAATATCAAAACATATATTAGCATAAATTGTAACGCCGGGAGATTGTCCACTAGTCCGCATCTGTCAAGAAAATGTTAGCACCTACATCAAAAGTTCTGGAGCATCTAAAAATAAACATTGGCTTAAGCATTTTGGAGTGTGCGAATATGGTGACAAGGAAAAGTAGGAGACAAGATACTACCGGGAGTCCAGAGTCTAGATGAACTAGCCATTTTTGATGTGATTGGAAACAAGCCATACTCTGGTTGACGTGCGCCGACATGTGGGAAAATGGTAGACGTGATAAAGACAGTTATGTCATTGATTAGGAAAAGTGGGCTGACATAGGGAAAAATTGAATGCTAGATAGGACGCATTTTAAATGCCATACATGGGAAGTTAATCCTTCCATTAATACGATGAGACAAAGGAGAGAGAAAGCTGCCATGGTTTGAAATAGTGAGGTGCCGAGTTTGAACCATGGCAACTCTGTCTCGTCGAGCTCTGTCTCGTTGGGTTGAAATTCAAGGCAAAGCATGAAGAACTCGATGCTCTGAGGGATATACATAGCACATATACAAAATATAAATAAGACGTATAGAAGGGCTGAGGGTCGAAGCTTATACACACAAGATTGCAAAAAATATCACCATATACATCAATATACAACAAAACAAAATGCAGAGCGACTACCTAACAGTAGAATGTAGAAAATGCACATAGTATACACTATCCTACACCTGCACAGAGGGCGGACAAACCTCTGGCAGAGCTGACCCACCAACAGGTAGTAGACCAAACAACAAGAAACGCAAAGATAGAAACAAAACAAAGCTGAAATTAACAGAAACAAAAAACACAACAAACCAACACAAAACAAAAGCAGAAAATGAAGGAAAGAACCAGAAACACCAACTTGGAATCTGAAGAATGATGAAGGGAAGAAGTACTAAGACCACTCTGCAATAACTTTGACCTCCAATGCCAAGAATAGCTAGCAAAGATCAATTTTTCGTTACCCACTAAGCTCAGAGAAACTCACACTTAATTCACACTCAAATCGCTAAAGAATCGCTGTAAACTCTAAGTATTTTTAATCGCGGTAACTGTGAAAATGACAGGTAAATCTTATTTATACCCGAGGTAGAAAGAAAGTTACCTTCTCTCCACAAAATTTTAAACAAGAAAACCTCCGGACTCTGGGCCTGGGGATTCCAAACAACCATGTCTTCTTACGAGAAGAAGACATCGTGGTAGATAATACTTGAGTCCATAATCTGGCTTCTAGAAAGGAAACAACCAACTCTGGGACCGGGTCCTAGAGACACAAATGGAAAAAACAAAACAAACACTGCGGGAAAGAAAACCCATAAAATAAAATAAAAGAAACAAAGGAAAAGAAAACAAGGCAAGGACCAAAAGCAAAAAAAAGGGGGACCCAACATTTTGCACACAAAATGTAGGGACGAGTATACAGGGCATAACAAAATCGATCTTAGCATTGAGCCTTACTATATGTGAGAGCATGTAGTGTCTAAATTTATGTGATGCAAAGACGACTGCTAAGAATGCTTTCTCAATAATGTTGTAATTGAGTTCATATGAGACTAGTGTTCTACTGATGTAGTAGATCGCTCTTTCTTTCTTAGTTTCATCCTCTTATGTGAGAAATACTCCTAGTGATGTGGCTGTAGCTGAAATATACAAGAGTAGTGGCTTTCCATGGATGGGTACCATAATAATAGGAGGAGTAGCCAGGTACTCATTTAATTCTCTGAAGTTGGCTTCATAGTGTTCATCCCATTTGAAGGTGACCCCTTTATGTAGTAATTTGGTAAAGGGTTGTGCTATGTCAGCAAGTTGTGACATGAACCTTCTGATTGACTGAAGTCTCCCTTGTAATGGTCTCATTTGATTAATGTTTCATGGAGGAGTCATTTCTATATAGCTTTAACCTTTTCCAAGTATACTTCAATTCCTTTCGCTGAAACAATAAACCCTAAGAGATTTCCTGATTGGACCTGAATGACACACTTCTTTGGATTAAGCTTGAGTTGAAATTGCTCCATTTGATCCAATATCTTCCTTAAGTCATCAAATGAGTTCTCCTTTCTTTTTATTTAGCTAAGGTGTCATCTACATAATCTTCCATGTTTTTATGCATCCTATCATGGAATATAGTAGTCATTGCTCTTTGATATGTAGCACCAGCATTTTTTAACCCAAATGGCATGATATTCCAGAAAAATGTGCCCCATACGCATGTAAATATCATCATCTCTTGATATTCAGGGGATATTTTAATCTGATTATAGCCTGAGAACCCATCCATTAGTGAATACATTTGGTAGCCTGCTGTGAGGTCTATGATCATATCAATAATAGGCAGGGGGAAGTCATCCTTAGGACATAGCTTGTTTAATTCTCTAAAGTGTGTACAGAACCTGATAGATTTAGACACTAGGACCACATTGGAGATCCATCGTGTGTAAGAAATGACTCTGATGAATCTAGCTTTCAACAATTTCTCTAGCTCTACTTTTACTAGCAATGCAACATGAGGATGCATCTTTCTAAGTTTTTAGTTTTACGAGATTGATCCCAGGAGCTATAGACAAGTGGTACATTATCAATTTAGGATCCAGTCTTGGAATCTATATAAGACCATGCAAAGTTGATCTTCTTCTCTTTCAGAAACTTGGTGAATTACATCTTTTCCTCTTCTGACAAAGATTGTGCTATGTGAACAATTTGAGGAATTTTAGTTGTGCCCAAATAAACTAGTTGTGTGGGTTCTATCAGAACTGAAGACCTTTCTTGAAAGTTCTTAGGGAGGATATCAAGAATCTCATCCTTTGGTGCCCTTGCAAGGTTTTCACCATCAGATACATATTTTATTTTTACTAGTTTAGGATTTGACACTGCCACAACGTGGTTTGCACTGTTAGTTCCCTTTTTCTTTTTCTTTTTCTTTTTCAATTTTGACTGAGAAACTTGATATCCTCTTGTGACATGTTCATGGTCCTTGCATTGGTGGAAGAAGGGTAAGGTTCACAAGATTTTAGATAGAAAGCCAAGGTGTACTCATTGGGAAAGTCGAGGATAAGAGTAGAATCTATATTAGTCCAATAAATTAGGTCGGGGTTTTTCAAAGACAAGGAATTGAACTCTGGGAAGGAAAACATCACATTAGCATCAAGACTATTAACTGACATGACATGTCTTGTTAAGTTACGTTCATCAATGTTTAGATCAATAAGAGTTAGATCATCATTAAAAGGGTCATTATTAGTTATATGTGGACCAAACTCTAGTGACTCGTTAGTAGAACTTTCATCATCATCTCTCCATAAAAGGAGGCTTCTTGCTTGTCACCTCTGAAGTTATTCTAGACTTAGTAAAATGCGAGTCTCTCCATCAATGATTGGGGGAAGGAACTCTTCCTCTCCTTCAGGAATATCACCATTTTTGGGAGTAGTGTTAGAATGTTCATTGCATGCTGATGGGGCCACAAACATGTGAATCACATCTATTTCAATGTCCTATGTGGCGATAGATATCTCATCCCATTCATAATCATGAGAGTCTGTTATTTTGTCATCAAACCTATTTAAGAATTCTGCAATAGTTATCTGATGTACTTGATTAGCCACCTATGGATCAAAGTGTGCTAAATCAAGGACATGTGTGATTGTGACTAACTGCCCCTAGTTAGGATGTGAATCCTCTTGTCGGGGTGTGCTCTCTATAGCCATTGCTATTAATGGTATCTTTGGACCATCTATTGTTGTGTCTCCCACCTCTTGAATAGGAGCTTGTGCTAACAAAGGTATGTGAATATCTTGTGGTATTTCAAAGCTTGGTACATAGCACTCTCCTTGATAGTAGGGATTCTCTGTGCCAACATGTAATAATCTTTCATAGGACCATTGTTCTAGTTCTATCTCCTCTATTTCATCACTCCCTTTGTCACAGATCGGACTATCTTTCGAAGCAAGTTTGTTAGATTTATTATTGAAACCTAGTCCCGTTTTGTCTCTGGTATTCCTAAATTCCATGTGTATAGGTTCAGTGAGTCCTTTTCCTTTTTCACTTAGAGGTCCTTTTTCCTTTGTATCCCATTTGTTTGATGAGGTCATATCCTTTTCCATACTTCTCCGGGGATATTTCCACATGTTTTACCTCAGCTTCCGTTGGTTCTCCTTTGTAAAGCCAGGCCAAGACTACCTATTCTTCTATGTTATCTAAAGAAGATGGGGATGCCTTAACCATACCAGTTGATTTGTGGATTTATGGCTCCTTAGATGCAGTAGGTGTGAAAGATGAGGAGGGTCTTCCATAGGATCTTGGTGATATCGGTAATTCTGTCAGTGATGGAGTCATGTCCAGCTTGTATTCTCCCATACCTATTTCTTCAAGTTTTAAGGTCTTTCTAAAACCTTTCATCACCATGTCTTTGGTAGTATAAGGAGAAATCTCACCCATAGGCTCTTTATTATGTGGAATGATACTACCTGCTTTGATATTTTTGTAAGTATAATCAGCATCTACAGGAATTGTTACTTCCACCCCATTATGTGGGAACTTGATACACTGGTGGTAAGTAGACATCACAACTTGCATTTCATGGATCCATGGCCTCCCCAACAGGATGTTGTAGGCTAGGGGTAGGTCCAAAACTTGACATATGACATCCTTTTCAATTGGTCTGACTCTGATGGGTAGAACAATAAGACCTTTAGAGGATCTTTCTTCCTCATCATAAGCTTTGATAGTGATTTTGCTTCTAGAGTCAATGGTATGTTCTAGAAGGCCCAGTTTCTTGATTAGATTAAGGGTACAAATATTCAATCCAACGCCTCCATCTATCAATAGACATCTAACATGGGATTTATGAATGAGGACTTCAATATGGAGGGGTTGATTGTGTGGATGGGTCAATGATTTATCATTATCTTCAGAAAAGGAGAGATAATGTGGCGCTGAGATGTGATTGACCATTGCTTGGAATTTGTCTATATCAAGTTCCTTTGGCACATTTACAACATATAGGGATTGTTCAAGAATTTACCTATGCACTGTGGATATTTTAAGCAACTCAAAAATGGAAATTTTAGCAGAGGTTCGTTGCAATTGGTCCACCAAGTCATACTTTGCCGCAGGAATAGAACCATATGTTTTATTTCTGGTTTGGGGATAGTAACAATAGGAATCTTGGATGTTGATGTTGGTATTGAGGTAGAATTATGTCCTTTGATCATGACATGTGCTTGGCTCCGAGTCACCACATTTGATTGGAAAGAAATACCTTTGATTGTGACCATATTAATTGATTCAGTTTTAATGTCTAGCATATTGATTACATTATCATTATTGGATTAGCTGTAGTTTACTTCATTACCTTTTCTTTTAGATGCTTCCCCTTTCTCATATTTAGGGAATGGTTTGTTAAATGTTGTATGTTCTTCAATTGTAGTGTGTCCCTCTACTTTTATTTTTCCTTCTTCAGTGAGGTCTTGAATAACATGTTTGAGTTTAACACAGTTTTTAGTGATGACATTAAGTTTTTCCATTAGTATAATTAACTGAAAAACATGATAAAGGTCATCGGTATAGACATAACTAACAGAAAATAAACTGCATAACTAAGAAGATGACAATTATTGTCATGAAAATGCGAAGTATAGAAATGCTTGACGGACACTATCAAGTATTGAACCGATGACAAAGCATGAAGGACATCATTGACAGTACATTTTTATGAACATCACCGACATAGAAGAAAAGGCATGGAACCTGACGAACGGTTCAATATAGGGACACCGATGGAATAGAAGCATGATAAGGTAAAGAATGAAAGAAACTTGACAGACTGACAGAGCAGCCTGACTATCAGAACCGACAATTAGTTAGAGAACCCGCAAATACTAGATCTAACTTCCCACGTCAGATAAAACATTGTAATTTTATTTATAGAGTTCTAATTTGTTTTAAATCATTACTTGAGGGTCAAGCAAGTATATTGTAATTGTTTTAAAGAATCCTAATGGATCTAAAACATAACTAACTAAAGATCAAGGTCAAGTTGTAAACCTTGGATCTAGAGTTAACTTGAAAAGCATGAATCAAGAATGGACCTAGAAACAAGTATATATAGATGTTCCATAATTGTAATAGACATATTTGAAAAATTATTTTATCCATGAAGAGCATCTAAGTAGTAGAAGTGAATTCATACAAAGTTCAGAAATAGATCATATCAGTTCTCAAGAACACACACAAGGCTATCGATGAGCAGAGACAAGGTATCATTCAATCACTCAAGGTGATTACATATAGGATATTTTATTATAAATTAGAGACTGCATATACTATCAGATCAACATTTATAGTGTATTTGCATTCTAACAACTGCATCACATCAAAAATCCTTTAGTAGAAGGTGGAATTAACAACTCTTGACAAATCTCTTAATAGAGTGCACACTTAACGGTGTTGCTAAAGCTTCAAACAAAGTAGATCCGAACAGGTCTCCACTCTAATACTCTTAACAGGGTAGATCATTAGAAGTGATCAAATTGTAAGCCTTAACCAACTCCCTTCTTATCTTTAGATAGTGAAGTTTTGTGGGTGACACCCCCACAGCAGTTTTTACTTCCTAACAAGAGTTTTCTATGATATGATATCTTGTGTTATGTGTTATTTACCTTCATGTATGTTTCTTTAATGTTTACACATGTAAAGAAATTATGTTATGATTTCACATACATAAAGAAAGATGAACATATAGATAGGTGAATATACAAATTTGATGACACAAAGGTTAATGGGCCAATCACATAAAAAAATTTTGAGGTACTGATTCAACCCTCCCCTCTCAGTACATCATTCTAGTAATTCCAACAATTGGTATCAAAGCTAAGTCTCTTTCTTGAAAATCTTAAATACTTAAGAGAAAAGATCAAGATAGTGGAAAAGTATATAATGGACAAGACTATTGAGAATGAGTAGTTACAAATTCAGATTTACTATGAGTAGTACAAAGAGGCGAGAGTAAGCATGAGAAAGTTGCTTGATGAAAGAAATATTATGGCATCTAGGCTTAATGAAAAAAATTATCAAGAAGAGGAGATCCCAGATTACTTCAAATCTACTAAATCATCAACAAGAAAAGCATCAGACACATCAGTAGAAGAGAATACAAGTCTAAAAGAGGTCAATCTACATCTAACAGAGAAAATCAAGATGCTGCAAATCGGTCAAGAGATTCAGATGGTAAAAATGATTGATGTCATGAATGAATGGAGAAAAGCTGAATCAGAGAGAACATTGGCTATTGATGATAGGAGAAAAATCACATAGAAATAATCAGAGATTCAAATACTTACTGATCATCACCATGAGAATACCAATCAGATTATTCTTATGAGTCAAGAGGAAAATAGATTAAATACTGAACTCATTGAAAGAATACAGATCATCGGTGAGGTAAGAGAAGAGAACGAAAAGACAAAGCATGAAGTCAGAATTCAAAATCAACATAATGAATTAATCAAGAAAGGTGAAGATAGAAATAAAAGAATGGATGATTTTCTTGATGGACAAAGAAGAGTCAACAACTAAACAAGTCTAGGGTACACCGAAAATGGAGAATCATCTAATCAATCAGATCAAAGAAATGATTATAATATTCCAAGAACTAAGAAGCTGTCATGCAATCACTGTGGAAAACCAGGCCACACCTCAAACATTTGCAAAAACAAAATGAAAGGTATTCCTCACTCACAATCTACTTTCATTGGTAATTGTTATAAATGTCACAAGAAAGGACACAAGGCACATGAATGTAGATCCAAGGTGACAAAACCAAAGAGGGAAACCTACATGGACAAGTACTATCCTACCTACAAAATGAATGGACATACACATTAGGAGTGCTGAAAAAGAACAAGAAAGCATGGACTCCAAAAGAACCTGATAATGGCTATAAATTGACAAGAATCGGTAACTCATATGTTTGGGACTATAACACATGGGTAAACTACACAACATGTGGAAGGCATGGTCATATTTCTACAACTGTATGAGAAAATGGACTAGAAGACCAAGAGGATGGACCAATCTAGGTATGGCATGTTTACATTGTCATAAGGTTGGACATGTGATAAAAGATTGCAAAGACTGACTAACAGAAACAAGCACTTATCCCAATGGAAACACCATTGATGAAATCAAGAAGATGAGAAACAGGATGTGGATAAAAGCTACAAACACTGAAGGTGCTAGACCAATCAATGCAAATGATGACACTCCATCCAATGGATCTGGTGGCATCACTATTCCCAGCTAAGTTGCACAAGTAAGTATGGAACTGCATTATGACAAGTTATATTATGCATCAGTTCCATTACACATTGATCAAATTGACAAAATTAGCATTATTGAAGATGCACTATATTTTTACTTGTAATATTATTGAAAAACAATTCCATCAGTTAATGGGTACCAACAGGCATCGGTGAAAACACACAGTAAAGTTGACACTACTTACTGAAATGTATCAGACATTACACAAAAGCCAAGTCACTAAGTGTAACTGACAAACATCAGTGTTCTTTGAGCCAACAAAAGCTGTCATCACCATCTTACCAACAATCATCGGTGAAATCACCAAATTTTCTAGCTACCCTGAAAATTTGCACCTATACCAACGATGTTATTTCTGCCTCAACCGATGAACTCAGTCTTTGTACACCGATGAGTTGTTGGGCATTAATAACAACTTAGGGCATAAAAGGTTATAAAAGCACGATGGAAGAACTCATTTTGCACCCGTGATTTTTGAGCAATGAAGAAGAGATAAGTAGAGTGATTGAAGAACAAATTGAAGGGTGACCTCAGCAAGATTCAAACACATCTCAATAGATTCACTAGCGATCACAGAGATTCAGTAAGTACCTACAATCACCAATCACACTGTGTTTAAACTATGGAAAGCCCTAAATTTCAAAATATGATGACATCTACTTCAAGAACAACAAAATTGAAAGAGCATAAAAAGAAAACGATCAATCTTATTAGAAATATTACTTGTGTTGAACCTAGATACAAGTTACACCCAGAAATTGCATCGCAACCTGATGATTCTGGAGCATTCTCCAAAATCCCACCTAGGGTTTTTTTGGTAGAGGATGTAAGGTCCTATATACATTGCAAGATCTCAGAATTAGGAGATCTAGACTTAGATAAGTACTATAAGACACTATGTGATGACACTGGAAACCTGAAAGAAGAGCACAAGCATCTGGAAGTTAAAGGTCTGACAAATGCATTACACTTTCCTAGGGTTTTTAAGACCGAATGGATATGTACAGTTCTTAGCAAAATGCATAACCAGACATTATGGCTTGATCGGCCTAAATGAATAACGAAAGATGTTATTCATGCAGTTACTAGATATCCCACAACCGACAAGCCAAAATCTTACAAGCACCCATCCAAAAAGGAAGTAGAAGATTTAACAGGTGCAAAATCAAATAAAAAAGGTCTCAAGGTTAACACCATAACTGATGAGGAACTTAATTTTGGTGCATGTGTGGTAGGATATAAAGTATTTTAGGCCAGCAGAATGAACAACATAGCAAGCACTGCCATGAGCACAGCCTACAAGATCATCAAACAAGGAAAGAAGATGGATCTTTCAGAAATATTGTTAAATCAACTTGAGGAGAACATGAACACTATAAGGTCATCAAGGACAAACACTTGTAAGTTTGGTTCTCTTATTATGTGCATATTCTTTTACTTTGAAGAATACTTTCCTTCCATAGGCAAAGTAGTATGGGACATAAACAAACTAGTCACCATACAGATATGTGAGCACATAGAATCATTAGGTACAGATTTTGATGACTTAATGAATGAATATTTCAAAGTATTTAAGGAAAAGATGCAAGAAAGAACAAGGATACCAAATATTTTGATAGAATAACACAAGGATGATATTTTTTTTATGGTAGATACTGATTTTACTTATATCAAACTAGTAGTACCTAGAAAATCTTGGCTATCACCACTGGATTATGAAATCCAAACAAGGCAAGCTGAAAAAAGCATCAAGGCACTATTGAATGAACCATTGGACAGCAAGAAACCAATATTTGGCACTTATGAAGAATCCAAACCAAAAATCAAGTTAGATCTTGTTGTCAAGAAAATTTTAAACAAGAAGAACAAAATGGTAAAGAATTTAACAAAGAAATTTGTAGTTACTAAAGAAGGTGAAGAGGAAACATAAGGAAAGGAGGAAGAAACCGAGGGCCAGTCACCCATTGGTGAAGATATAGAAAACAATGATTCAAAGGCTACACAGTGAAATTCACCTCCTCCTCCTCTACCTAAGAAATCAAGGTCAACAACTGCTTCAAGAACAAGAATCCAAATAGTAAAGGAAGCAACTCCTTCACCATTGAAGAAAGGGAGAGTGAGAACCTACAAGAGGAAACTAGTCTCACCAAATAGGAAACGAACCAAAAGGAGGAAGTTAAATAGAACAAGAGAAGATCTAGATGACTCAACTATGGATGAAGTTGACATAGAAGTACAAAAAAGGGAAAGAACCCTTGATCCCTAATACCATTGATGAAATATGTAAAAACATTTCAGAGTCACAATCTATTTCAGATCCTAATATTAGGAAATGGTTGAAACTTGATCCAGAGGATCAAAATAAAATTGAAGAAGCTATAATAGCTAAAATGTGCAAACACAATTATGTTCCACTTCAATTCAAGTAATATGAAGTACCCAAGGAGCTAACGGATAGATTTTTTGCAAGATGGACATTTGCACTTCATACAAAAAAAGAGATAAGAGGAAGAGTACTTGTTACTCTTATGCCTTCTAATTCAAAGAAGGAAGAGATAGATAAAATGATGAAAAAATATGAAAAGGAGTTCTCACCCAAAATGAGAGCATACACATTCCTTCAAGGGAAGCTAATTGAGCTAGATCAGGAAAGCATTAAGAAGTGGTGTAAAGTACTCAAAAATCCTACTAAGGAAGCTAGCCCGGAGAAAGACCACATCATCATTAAAGATGCACAGAGTGACTCATCAGTTGAATTGGATAGAAAAGAGAGTGATACAATAGGCCACAAGAATATTGAAGTTGTAGATGAAGTATGTGCCAACACTACCCTTGACAAAACACAGAGTGAAGAAAGACAAATTCCACCAAGCCCAACTCATATTGACTTGGATGATGAACTAGAGGTTACCAAAGAAGAATTGACAATAAAAGGTAACATAAATGAGGATGTCAATGATGAAACATGGTTGGATAATATCATTAATGAAATTACAGGAAAAGACCCTGCAGAAGAGGTGCAAAAAGATGAAGATGTCACAATTGCGTAAGGTGATACCGACAGACAAGACACACTTACTGACACTATGGAATTAAATACTCCAACCAACATACAAATATTGATAGAAGCTATTGATATTAACACTAGTCAAGAGAAATCATCTAAGAAAGATGATAACATACCCAAGGACATGGTTAATGATGAAAAGAAAGATGCATCAGACACACAAAAGGATATAGACACAGAGATGAAGGATGCAACCGAAACTCAACAAAAGTTGTCTATTGACAAGGACAAAGGAGAAGATAATAACAAGGATGAAACATTGAGAAATGGTGAAGAAAAATAAAAGAGTGAAGAAATTAAGCAAGATAATAATATGAAGGAAAAGTAAGAAAAATCTATTGATACACCCAAGGCCACTGAAGAGACATCTTCACACAACCATTAGGTGGATTATGAATAGAAGAAACAAGAAGCTTCATCTTCTTGACCTTCACCTACCAAATCAATAAAATCTCAAGATCTACAACTGGTAGTTCACTAGTCCATCTCCCGTCAAAAGAAGAAGAATAAGAAAGTAATAAAGAAAGATATCTTGGCTGTAACACTTGGTGAGGTGATCGAAATACCCAAGTGGGATGTATCCACTTTATATGCTGAATCACTTCAAAAGTTTGGAGTGATATGTCAAAGAAAATCCCTACAGGAGAAAATGAGAAAAGCACATAAGGAAGCCAAAGCACTTGACAAAGCTAGGGATATACTACATCAACTTGTTCCAAAGGTAAAACTTGACAATGACATATGAGTCATGGAAAAAATTGCAGTTCTTACCGATGCCATCACCACTCAAAGTGTAGATGTAGAGTAGGAAATGGAAGAATAGGCAGAGAAGAAGTATCAACTCAAACTAGTTGAGAAGATCAGCCAAGAAGTGGCCAAAAACAAGGTAAATCTCTCTGAACTATAAATTCAATTAGAACCAATGATTGCAGAAGCTATTACCTTAGGTATAGAAAATGTGCACACTTGACAATTTCACAAAAGAGAATGGTGAAAAGCTGTCCCAATTAGATTTAGATCTCACAGCAAGTGCACAAAGTTTAACCTCTGATGAAAATGAAATAAATTTGCATCATGACAAGATCATAGAGGTAAACAAGTTAAGACAAGAAATATGGGATGCAAAGATACAATTCAGGAATGAGATTACCGAGCTATAGGCTCACATATTGCCAAACCTCACTAATCTGCAACAACACATTACATATGCAAGGAGTCTGATCTTGACCCCAGAGATGTCTGTGGTAGACAACATCTATGATATGCATGTGAGGATATCACTTGAGCATATGGATCTCGAAAATTTGAAGGGGAAATGGGAAAAGATGATGGAGGAAATCAAAGCCTCACACTCCCACATTTTTGACAAGTTGTAAGTACCTTTGCCCTTATTATCAAAAAATGAGGAAAAGGATATGTATGTTGTATGTACAGTAGGAAAAGGATATGTATGTTGTATTTATCAAATATCAGAAAAAGAGAATAAAAAAAGGGAAGGCAATTATATGTATATACACTTACACTTACCGACATATGCATAGGGGGGTCATTTCATGACTAAAAGAAAAATGACTAAGGATGAAGTATACATAGGAGTACATACTAATACATTAAGTATGTTGCACATATTAGTTTAAGGATGAAGTATACACAGGAGTACATACTAATACATTAAGTATGTTGCACATATCAGTTTTTGATACTAATGTCAAAGGGGGAGATTGATGACATTAAGTTTTTCCATTAGTATACTTAAGTGAAAAACATGATAAAGGTCATCGGTATAGACATATCTGACAGATAGCACACTGCATAATTGACAAGATGACAATACTTGTCATGAAAATTCTAAGTATAGAATTGCCTGATGAACACTGTCAAGTGTTAAACCAATGACAAAGAATGAAGGACATCACCGATGGTACATTTTTATGAACATCACCGACAGAGTAGAAAAGGCATGGAACCTGACAAATAGTTCAATATAGGGACACTAATGGAGTAGAGTCAAAACTATCAAAACTGACAGTCAGTTACAAAACCCACAAATAGTGGATCTGACTTTCCACATCAGATAAAACATTGTAATTCTATTTATAGAGTTTTATTTTTTTTAAATCATTATGTGAGGGTCAAGAAAGTATATTGTAATTGATTTAAAGCATCCTAATAGATCTAAAACATAACTAACTAAAGATCAAGGTCAAGTTGTAAACCTTGGATCTAGAGTTAACTTGAAAAGCGTGAATGAAGAATGGACCTAGAAATGAGTATGTATAGATGTTACATCATTGTAATAGATATAGTTGAAAAATTATTTTAGCCATGAAGAGCATCTAAGTAGCATAAGTGAATTCATGCAAAGTTCAAAAATAGATCATATCAGTTCTCAAGAACACAGACAAGGCTACCGACGAGCAGAGACAAGGTATCATTCAATCACTCAAGGTGATTACATATACATTGTAAGCTTAATAGGATCTGTTATCAGAAATTAGAGATTGCATATATTATTAGATCAACATTTATAATGTAGTTGCATTCTAACAAGTGCATCACATTAGAAATCCTTTAGTAGAAGGTGGACTTAACAGTTCTTGACAAATCTCTTAACAAAGTGCACACTTAACGGTGTTTCTAAAGCTTCAAAAAAAGTAGATCCTAACAGGTCTCTACTCTAATAATATTAACATGGTAGGTCATCAAAAGTGATCAAATTGTAAGACTTAACTGACTCCCTTATTATCTGCAGATAGTGAATTTTTGTCAGTGACATCCCCACCGTTGTTTTTTCTTCCTAATAGGAGTTTTCTGCGATATCATATCTTGTGTTATGTGTTATTTACCTTCATGTATGTTTCTCGAATGTTTACACATGTAAAGAGCTTATGTTATGATTTCACATACATAAAGAAAGATGAACAGATAGATAGGTGAATATACAAATCTAATGACACAAAGGTTAATGGGCCAATAACATAAAAAAATTTAGAGCTACTGATTCACCCCTCCCCTCTCAGTATATCATTCCAGTAATTCCAAAAGTTAGTCTTGTGTCCTTTTTTCTTATGAAAGACAGTAAGAATTATCATCCCACCACCTTGGTTTGACCGTTGGTTCCCATGGTTTGGAATCTGGGATTGTGAGAACTTTGTTGTCTAATAGTGTCTTCAAAACAGTCTCGAGAGGCTCTCCCAAAGGAGTGAATGTTCTTTGAGGTTTTGAAGTCCATGGCCAACCCTTTCTATTATTAGTGTTTGCTTTGGGTATGGCGGTCGTTACCTGGGCACCTTTTCTTGCTTGCATATTGTTAGTCAGATTGAACACCTCAGGTTTAGGACCAACATTGGATGCATCTACCACTCCATCATTAACAACATTTTTGTTTTGCTTCCACCATTTAGGTTTGGAGTTGGAGTTGTTATATTTGTTTTCACTTTGAAGAGTGATCTCTCCCTTCTTGACCATAACTTCTTCAATACGGAGGGCATTCTTGATCATCCTGTCAAAGCTAGGGGAGTCTTGCATATGCAATGCGTAGTTTAACGCAGGTACCAAGTTATTGATAAATATTTCCATTTTATTGGATTCAGGAATAGCTCTTGAGTACCGTGCAAATATTTTCCTCTACCTTTGAAGAAAGTGTGTAAAGGATTCGCCAGTCTTTTTTTTAGTGTTGCACAGGTCCATCATAGTTACATCATGCTAGATATTATAGGAGTAATGTTGGATAAATAGTTGAATTAACTCCTCAAAAGTTTGGACCTTAGGTGTAAGATTTGAGAACCATTCCATGGTGTTTCCTCCTAGAATTCAAGGAAAAATTGGCATGAGGTATGTAGGTTCATGCATGTACTCTATGCTAAGAGCACACAATTCTCTAACATGGTCATGTGGATCGGTCTCTCCTGTATACTTGTTGTATTGTGGCCTTGCCACATTGGGAGGGAATGGAACCATAGTGATACTCTTGTCGAAAGGAAATGGACAAATGGAGTCCACAGAGTATTTTTCTTGGGTTTAGCCTTCTCCTGTTTGAGAGTCGCAAGTTCTGTTTGCATCAAGGTGAGTTGTTTGGCGAGAATAGATATAGGAGTTAGTAAATACTTTTCTTTTGGTTGTTCCACATCATAATCCTTGGGTAACTTTACGCCAGTGGATGCTAGATGGAGAAAGTATTTTGCTTTATCTTCGTCAATCATCTTTTCCATTATCTTGTGGAACTTACTGCTTTGTTTGAGTTTATTGTACTCTTCTTCAGTGATGTCTTCCTCACTGCCTGATTCAAATATAGGATGGTCAAATGTGGTTTCTTCTTCTTCATCGATATATTCATGCTTTTGGTCTTTTCTATTGTCATATTCATCAAAAGCCTCACTCTATCCACGAGTGGACTTGTCCATTTCTGGAGAGTCTAGATCGAGTAGGGAACTACAAGATGTTTCCCCTTGAAAGTGTAGTGATTTAGGAAGTACTCTTGATCCTTTAGATGTGTACTTGTTGCATCTTATGTTAACCATGTATCTGTATCTCAACTTCATCAAAGTTTCCTGATAGTGTCAGGTAGCATCTTGAATCGTTCAAGTGAGTGTGTCTAGGTGGAAGTATCATTTGTATTTTGGTGGAGGTAAATGATTCCAATGCTAGAGGGTTAGAATGCCCTGATAGTGAGTTGGGAATCAAGTTTTTGTAAAAAGAGGATAGACCACAAGTATTGAGACTGATTGCAAGAAACCAACAAGACATGCAAGGTAGACGTTTGAAAAAGTGTTTTGACACAACAATAGGGAGACTAGAAAAGACAACAGGGACAGACTAAAGAGTCAAAAGGGTATCCCAACCAACTGATTTTTCCTAAGAAACTATTTTGCAAGTGCCCACTATCCTAGATACGATCCCCTAGATGCGAGCCTGGAAATATGGGATACGAGCTTCTGATGGACCAAATGCAACCTTTTATCCTAGATGTGATGAATTTCTTACCATATGTGATCTAGGATACTAGATACAAGCTAGGATACTAAATACGAGCCAGGAAATCTGGGATGCGAGTTTTTGATGTCTTTGACAGATTTTGTCAGTTTTGAAAATTTTGTCTTGAAAGTGCATGAAGTTTGTTTGATTACAGATTGCGTTCTGAGACCTGTCAGTGGGTGAAAAACACATGCGTAGACCAAGGATTGAATTTTGTTGCTTATTTTGAAGGATTTTATCTTGTTAGTGATCTTTCAGATACATCAAGCAGATTTGCAATTTTAAGGGAACAAACATATCATTATGCCCTATTTTCTAGGTGGAGGATGAAAATTCTTGCTCGTTGACTTAGGTACATGTTAGGGTTTTTCCTTGCAAGGCCTCTAAAATGCTTGAATAACTCTATGACTCCCAATGCCTTTGAAACTCTGACTCAAGCAAGAGAAAACACTAATTGATGAGGTATTTTGATAACACTAGGGATACCTATTATCACCTCCTTCTGTTTTGAGATCCACTGACTCAGGCAGGTTTTACCTATGATTGATTACTTACTTGCCAGTATCTTTAGTGGATTTTGCTTATGTGCTAAATTATCTATTCTTATATGGACACATAGATGACAATGCAAATAACTATGATTATTCTAAGAAAATTCTTTACAATCCAAATCATTATCTTGATGATGACAGACAACAACATAATAAGGACTTTCATCTTTCTTTCCTTTTACAATTCTTATGAATTTAGGAGGAATAACCTATTTGATTTTCTCTTTAAGAAATCAACAAACTCCAATTGTAAACTTCTGTGAGTATAATTGATTTTAAATATATGCTCTAAAGGTAATTGATTGTAAATAGTTTTTAATGTTTTGGATGATGGTGGATCACCAAACAAGTTATAGACCAATGCTTATCCTTGGGCTATAGAGTCAAAAGATATAAATCCATAGAGATAAAAAAAAAAATAAGAATACTGTAGGATGCATTACAACCTACATACAACTCAGGTAAAGTGCCTTAAAAATTACCCTGTCACTCCCACAATGTTATAATCAAATCCTCAATTACTATTGTACTCTCTGAAACTACTCACAAAGTTTAATTCTCCCCTTAGAAGAAACTTGCAAATAACTAAATAGCTACCTTATAGCCAATATGTTTAACATGCCTTACAAATTAAACATAAAAGAGTACACACAATAAATAAAGAGACAATAACAATATAGAATAAAGTTGTACTATATTTTATTCATAAATTTCTGCTTCAATACATATCAAGGCCAAGAGCTTAAAGAACATAGACTGAAATCTAGAAGTCTGGCTTGCCAATATATTTCATCTCTCTTCAAAATATTACAATTTGATCTATTTATAGGTTCTAACCATCTTGGAATCCTTAAGAAAAGGATGCAACAAGCTTCAAATGGTTGTCAAAATCTAACCCTAAAACTTAGAAAAAGACAAAAAACAAGAATGTACCAAGCGGTGGAAAGACAAGAATAAAGGATGAAATCTGATCTTCTTTTGTCTTTACATGAATTTTGGCACCTTTGTCTAATTGTGTTTAGGATAGTATCTAATATTTTTATTAAGACCAAGTGACTGCCATTTCAGGCTAACCTACACTTGTCCTTTGTAGTTAATAACCTCCATGTGCTCAATTATCAGGTGCCAAGTATTCCTTTCTATTCTTCATCCAGGACATCTTCTTCTATTTCAGTAGCTTTCTTTTTCTTCAGTTTTTTCTTCAAATCCCATGCTGTCACATCCTCCTCTGTAGGCCAATTAAAGTTCTAGATGCTTTGCAGTTGTGCTTTCTATCTTTCCCATCTAACATCAGTTATGCCTTTGACATCCACTAAGAATTTATTAATGTCAGTCTCTGCTTTAAAGCCTCATCCAAAATCTTATTGAAACCTTCCATATCAAGATCATAATCTGTGATAAATGCCTCTTTACTAGGCAGTCTGCTATTAAATTCACTTTTCTAGGCCTCCAAGGCCTTAATCTGATCATCTTCTCCCTTAAGTGGAGGAATAAATCTATTGAACCTCAATCCAAATAGGCTCATCTTTGCTTCTATCTAATTTAATTTACCTTTGAACCGAGGTCAGTTGCCAAAGCAAGCGGAGAGAATCAGGGAATTAAGGTGGGAAAAGAACGCGACTTGGGCAAAGCTGACAGGCCTAAAGAATCTACATTCCCAACTAGCTCAAGATTTAAAAAATTTGTTCTGATCCTGGAAGCTCATGAAAACTACCACATCAGAAGGCCCTGATGGGAGTTAGTGATTTTTGAGGCATCTTTTCCCTTACTTTATGTTTTAAGTGACACGTGCTTTGAAACTCTATTTTTATCAGTTATGTAACTAGTTTTAAACAGTTTCCTTTTGGTGTCTGAGAGGCCGGGTTTTTCTAGAGGCTCTCTCAGATGAAAAACTATTTATAGAGGAACTCTAAACTGAAAAAGGGTTAGAAAATAAAGGCAGAAAATAGATAGTTTTTGTTTTGGAGTAGGTAGTTAGCATAGTCTTTTCTAGATTTTCTGAAACAGCTGGTGACCTATTTTTTATCAGACTTTGATCTGATTAATATATGAATATACAGATGCATGGTATGGTTTAGATCTTTGAATCAAAATCTAGAATGTATGTGGTTTCTTTGAGAATTGATACATTTCAATCTGCGCATGTGTTATTTATATTCAGTCACTTCCAGTTTCTTTATAGCTTGCCTTTTCTTAGGTTATTTTGTAAATTGTCAGATTTAGAAGTAGATAGTAGATTTCTGTTCGCTTCATGGTTATTTCAATTTTTATTTGATTCTGTAATTTTACCTCAATACCCAGGAGTATTTGAGTGTTCCTTCTACACTTTCTGGTCAAAGGTGTATAGATTTACTTTTATGTCTATAATTCATTGAATATCTTAGAAGGAAGCTGAACCTTAGAAATTTAGAGGGAAGCAATTTCCTATGCTTACCCAATTGTTGATTAATCATTTGTCTTCAAAAACATAGAGTCTTTATCCATTTCCATTTAAAAAGGAAGAAGACAAATTTGTTCGCTAACAAATTTTTGGCGACTCTACTGGGGAGAGTTCAGTATAAGATAACAGATTCTCCATTTATTACAATGTTGCAAGATGGTGTTTCCACACAATGATGTGTTCCCTGTGCTTCAACCTAACCTAAGATCTGGAAACATGCAAGAAGACATTATCTCAAGCATGGCTGAATCAGCGTGGAGGTTCAGACGTAGTAACCAACAGTTTCATCAAGTTCAAGAGGTGCTTGAGAAAGAAGAAGAAATAGTTGAGAGATTGAGGGGTATACTAGTTTCTCATGAAGTAGTCATAGTAGATAGGCTTGCACAAGTCCCAGTGAGAAATTGAGGCATGTTCCAAATATTTAAACTGGCAGAAAAGAGATACACCAGAGGTGATAGGAGAAAGGGATTGATTGATGAAGATTTTGAAGCTCTAAAGAACCTTAGTTTCAAATTTGATTGCACTTTCAAGAAGAACAAAACCCAAACTATTAGTAGACCATCCTCACCTCCATCTACCCTATTTTTTTTTTCCCTTTTTCAAGCCATTGTAACACCCGGTACCATAGTACCCGTTGTTCTTAATATTTAGCCTTTGAATTTCCAATTGCCTAACATGGCTGCCAATCAACCCTGGGGTCAAAATATTGGCCCACTAAACTTAGGAGCTAACCCTCTTAGAGATTTACCTAAAGGTGCTAATCAGGTTTTGCCCAAGTTTAGAGAAGATGGAAGAGTAACAACTGATGATCACCTTAGTTCCTTTCATACTTCCTGTGGCGTGTTAAGTGTTCCTACTCAAGAAATCGCAGTTAGACTCTTTGTTAGAACCTTGGTCGACACTGCTGCTGACTGGTTCAGTCATTTACCCAATGGATCAATTACCAATTGGAATGACATGAGACTTGCCTTTGAAGCAAGATTCAAATCTCCAAATAATGAGATGGCGCTATTGCTCCAACTTAGCCAGATGAAGAAAGAGATTCATGAGCCCTTGTGGGAGTTTGTGGCTAAGTTTAACAGAATTTTACAAAGAATACTAGTAAAATCTGCACCAAGTAATGAAAATAAGAAAATATTTTTCTTAAACGCTATCCCAATTGACATCAGTTTTCATCTATTGAAAGATGGAGTGGCTAAATTGGCTGCTGCCCAGACACAGGCTATTCAGCTGGAAGATACTTTCATAACAGCAGGAAAATGGAAGCGAGAGATTCAGGCTTCAGGGAGTTCCTCCTCCTCCACTATGACAGATCCTATGATGTAGAGGTTAATGAATGACATGGCTATGCTCAAGAGGCAGTAGAGTAAGGCGAGTTCTCCATACTCATCTCCTTACCGAGATGTTAGCCGAAGACAATATAATCAACCTTCGGGAAAAACTCCCCTTTTGACAGCTTCACAACCCAGATTGCAGATTGAACCTACACCAAAATAAATAATGTGTTATTTTCATCTGACTATAGATCATGATAGAGAATCTTTTCCTGATTGGCTAAGGTGTCTTCAACTTAATGCTACAAAAGATGCCATTGGTATAGAAGAGTTGCGAGAAGAGAAAGACTCGCCTGATTTTGGTCCATCGAGCTCTTTTTATCTGGAGTATCAACCAGGTCCTGATAGAAGTGGAAGTGTTTTGGTGACCTTACAAGACCCTACTTGCACAATTCTAACAATAAATCAGAGAACACAAAATGTTTTCCCTGGTTTAACTACTACTACTGATGCTAAACATAAGGAAACCAAAGATGGAGATACTTCTGTAAATTCAAGAAGTCCTGAGGTGAAGATCTTGTCAAGAGGTAATCCAACTCCTCCTTTTCCCTTTGACTTTGTCAAATTCTGTAAAAGCACTACAATTTCTATCTCCCCTGTATAATATCTTAAAATGAACCCTAAAGAGTTGGATAGGTTGGTAAAATATGTTAAAGGAGAGTCTAGTTCAAGTCCCCAATTAAATAAGCCTCTCATAGGTGAAATCACTACCATTGAAGAACCACTCATCTTTAAACCTCAAGACACCCCTCAAACACCAGAAGATTGTCCCTCTATTAATACAGTTGAGATTGAGCTAGAAGAAAAGAAACCCAATCCATTTTACATTTCCTTGCTTCTAAATGGCCAGAAGCTTAGTAATTGCATAATCAATTCTGGCGCATCTAATAACATCATGCCCGCCCCAGTCGCAAAAGCCCTAGGTCTCACCTTGACTGTAACTTATGGTCATTATTACTCTATGGATGGAAAGGAAGTTCCACTAAGAGGTCAAGTCAAAGATGCCCAAGCCGTTCTAGCTGCATACCTTGACAAGCGTCTAAAGTTGACTATTTTGGTAGCAGATATTCCGGCGAGCTATGGCATGCTACTCAGTAGAAATTTTTGCAAAGGTCTAGGAGGGGACATTAAAATGGACTGGTTAGAAGCCCTAATACCAGTTGCAAAGAAGAAGGTGAAACTTGAACTTGAACCAAAAAATAATTATACTGTAATGCCTTCAGATAATCCAAAGGCTCAAATTTTGTATGAAGAGTGTCATTTCGGCAACTATGTTATCCTAACTGATCGTGAAAAAGATAGTGAAACCCTTTCTCAAAAAGAAGAGGATATCTGGAAGATGGAATTCAATGGAAGCTACTCCAATTCAGGCTCAGGCATGGGGGTATTTCTTTTCCCTCCTAATAGAGGATGTATTCCCCTCGCTTTCAAATTATATTTCAAAAATACTAATAATACCGCAGAATACAAAGCTTTTCTGCTGGGTTTGGAAGAAGCTAAATAGAGGGGAGTCAATAAATTAGTTGCAAAAGGTGACGCCAAGATAATTGTGAAATAGGTAAGGGGATAGTTCTCTGTCAAGAATGAGAAGTTGATACACTACAAAAATTTGGTATGGGATGAGTTGGAGTTCTTTGATGCCTTCTCCATTGAATTTGTACTAGGGAGTCAAAATACTAGAGCAGAAGCTTTGGCAGTATCAGCTTCACTTTTATTGCCTCACCCTGATTTTAAAACCCAAAAATACCAAATTGAAATGATCTACAAGCCTAGAATACCTAACAACATAGAGCATTGGCAAGTCTTTGATAGTGATTCCCAACTCAAAGATTTCCTAGAATGTGCTGCAAATTTTTATGATGTATATTTTGAAGGATCCCATAACGAGTGCAAAGAAGTCTATCAAGATGCTGCAGATAGTGATGGAGTAATCTGGTTGAAAGGAAATAAGATTCCCAAAGGCCTTGTGTCTCTCAAACATTTGTTCAGAAGGAAAGATGATAGTACCATCAAAGAAAATGTATCTCATGTGAAAAATTCTAAAGAGTATGACAAGATTGATATAGGAGAACAGGATAATCCAAAATGGATTTCTATTGGTCTGACTTGTACTTTATCTGAAAAGGAAATTTTGATAAGGTTACTTAGGGAGAATAAAGATGTCTTCGCTTGGGGATATGAAGACTTAAAGAATTTTAGAGAAGGTCAATTTGAACACCAAATCCCTTTAAAGCCTGGCATAACCCCATTTCGTCAAAAATTAAGGAACTATAATCCAAAAGTGTCCGAAGCTATTTTAAAGGAGGTAAAAAAAATGTCACAGGCAAGGATCATCTATCCTATCCACCATTCAATGTGGGTCACCAATATAGTTCCTGTAAGAAAGAAGAATGGTGAAATCAGGATTTATGTAGACTTCCGTAACCTGAACCAAGCAAGTTTGAAAGATAACTATGCCTTACCTGTGATGGAACATGTGCTTCAAGTTGTTTCAGGATCTGAAGTTATGTCTATGCTAGATGGCTATTCTGGATATAATCAAATCAGTGTGGCAAAAAGTGATCAGCACAAAATGGCTTTTATCACCCCGTGGGGAACTTATGCATATAATCGTATGCCCTTTGGGCTAATCAATGCGGGTGCAACCTTCCAGAGAGCAATGAATTCATCCTTTGAAGATCTTTAGAACAAAGTCATAGTGGTATACTTGGATGACCTCACTGTCTTCTCAAAGAAGAGAAGTCAACACTTAAAAGATCTTGAGACAGTGCTCCTGACATGTAGAAATCATGGCATTTCTTTGAATCCCAAGAAATCAACGTTCTTTGTGGAAGAAGGCAAATTACTTGGTCATAACGTTTCAAAGGATGGGATCCGAATTGATCCTGAGTGGGTAAAGGTGATTCAACAGCTTAACCTGCCATCCAACAGGAGTGGATTGAAATCTTTCTTTGGTCAGGTGAATTTTTTGTGAGCTTTTGTTCCTAAATTTTCAGAAATTACTAAGAATATGATCGATATGATGAGTGAGAAAGTTCCTTTCAAGTGGAATGATAATGGGCGTCAAGCTTTCAGAGATATTAAAAATGCAGTATCATAGGCTCTTGTATTAAAGAGTCACAATTTCAAAAAGGACTTTATCATTTATTGCTATGCTTCTGAACATACTCTGTCGGGTATACTAACACAAAAAGATGAGAAAGGACAAGAAGCACCCATAGCCTATATGAGAATGCTGCTGAAAAGACATGAGCTTAAGTATTCCCAAATGGAAAAACATGCCTTTGCTGTGGTAAAAGAAGTGAAACAATTTAGATACTATATACTCCATTCTCATTGCATAGTGTTTGTACCTGATACAACAGTGAAAAGTATTTTGACTCAAAGAGAAATTGGTATGAACAACAGAGCAATCTGGATAGAAAAAATTCAAGAGTATGACCTGGCAATTAAACCAACCAATTTGGTAAGGGGGAAGGGTTTATGTAAATTGATAGCGGAGAATGGTGAACCATCTAAAAAAATTGATGAATTACCTATGGCATTACTAGTCAGTTTAACTGACCCCTGGTTCTCTGAAATGGCCTTTTTCCTTACTTATGGTGAATGTCCCGATCACTTGAACCCAAAAGAAAGGTGCAACCTAAAATTAAAGGCCAATCAATATGCGATATCTCAAGGAATTCTGTATAAGAGAAGCATAGATGGAACTTTTCTGAGATGCGTGGACATTGAACAGCAAAAAGAGTTGTTAAAGGTATTTCATGATAAGGCTTGTGGGGGTCACTACTCTTCAACAGTAATAGCATTTAAAATTCTTTGAAACTACTTTTACTGGCCTGGCATGTTCAAAGATGCCTACCAATATGTTTGTAATTGTGAAAAATGCTAGCTTCTCACTGGAAGACCTCACCTCGCCGCTTTACCTCTTAAACCTGTAATTGTTGATGAACCATTTAAGCAATGGGGTATAGACTTTGTAGGGCCTTTGAACCCACCATCTAGTGCTGGACACGTCTACATTCTCACAGCCACTGACTATTTTATGAAGTGGGTGGAAGCAGTTCCCACTAAGAAAGTGAACTCTCAGGTGGTGTGTGAGTTCCTCCTAAATTATATTTTTGTCAGGTTCGGGGTACCAGTTAAGATCGTAGCCGAAAACGCTACATATTTTTCCTCTGAGGAGATTTCATCTTTCTTCTATGAGCATGGCATATATTTAGCTCATTCTTCCGACTATTTTCTACAAGGGAATGGTCAGGCGAAATCCAGCAATAAGAACCTAGTGATGATAATGAAAAAATTGATGGAAGACAATCCCCGCGAATGGCATAAGAAACTCTATGAAGCTTTATGGGCAGACTGAACTACTCTAAAATGAGCAATTGGGATGGCTCCATTTGAACTAGTATATGGAATAGGGGCACATGTATCATTGCCTTTACAACTTTCCTCCCTAACCTCCAAGATATAATTGAAGATGAGTATTTTAAAGATCCTCTAGAAAAATGTATCATGCATCTGGCTAGGCTAGAGGAGGAAAGAGAAGACCTGGTGGATCATATTCCAAAACATCAGTTAAAAGTGAAGTAGATTTTTGATATGCGACCACGGCCTTGTAATTTTATGGAAGGAGATGAAGTTCTTTTATGGGACAAGAGAAGAGCTCCTCAAGGTTCTCACGAGAAATTTGAATCTTTATGGAAGGGCCCATTCATTATTTCTAAAACCCTTGGTTCAAATTCTTTTCGGTTGTCTTACCCAGATGGTGTGAATCTGCCTTTTACATATAATGGGTAGGATCTTAAGTTATGCAAGCTCTAATGATGTACCTCAGTCGGTATCCATGTACATATTAGGTATTTTTTCCTTGCTTTCCTTTTCTTGTGTGTCGTAGTTGTCTGTTTTTCTTTCCCTTTGTTTGCTTTCTCTATGAAACCAATTGTCTAGAGTTCTCTGCACATTGAGCAATATGTAGTCCCCAGATAGAGCCAATGTTAGGGTTAGTTAGAGTCACCTTTGTTAAAGTATCAAAGACCCTTGATAATTCTTTATTTTGAAGCTCTTCAACGCATTCCCTCAAAATTCTCTCCTTGTGGTAACCTTTCGAGTGCATATCCCCTTCAAATTTGTCAAGTTCAGGTTTAGCCATTCTTAGATCGATCCTTTACAAGGCTCAATATTTACTTGAACCATTTTGAACCTCTTTGAACTCTGGTTCAAATTAGTTCAAAGTGGTTCAATGAACATTTTATTTTCTAACATCTATTTTCTACAGGTGGGCCCCGACCTATGTTACCTTATGGAGGTGAACCACTTCGAACCTCTTTGAACTCCGGTTCAAAGTAGTTTGAAGAGGTTCAGAGATAGATTGCGGGTAGAGTCATCAAGTAAAAAAAGGAAAATTGATGGGATCCATGATGTGACTTGGCAGCGCAATAATGGTTAAGTTTTAAGAGGGGTAGTTTTGATTTGACAGGAACCACGGGGCGAACTTCCAATAAGACTTGGGATGGCATTTAATAAGATTTTTAGCATGAGTAGAAGATATCATTTGGGGTATGATTAATAATGATAATAAGGGTGGCGGATTCCAAGGATGCCTTATTGCTAAGTCATTACGGCTCGCCTCACCAAAATTTAATGCTCCCCATTTATGCTCATTAAAGTCAATCTTTCTGGGCATTATTTTGAAAATATAAACAGCTCTGTAAGTTCTTCTTTCCTATTATTTTTTTGTGGAGAAGAATTTTTTTCAGGTCTGTATAAAACAGGTAGCTCTCAAAGCCTTTTTCTCTTTTCCTGTTGCTATTTAATATATTGATTCAAAAAGAGAGGGGGGAGTTTTTATTTCTGAAGAGAGGATGAAGTCCAGTTTGCATTTCTTTAGGAATGTTAGAAATATGCAGTGCAGAGCTCCTATTATCTCAGAAACAGACCTCCTAGGGGTTTTGATAGAAAAAATGATAGTGAATTACACAAATCTTGCAGCTAAAGAACATAGCCTAGAATTCCTGTCAAGTGGGTTATTAGAAGCCGCGACTTTCCCGCCATCAGTTGTATGCCCAGAATTAATTCAATAATGCATTAGCAGATATGATATTAAATCCAAGTGCATTTTGAACACGGAAGGCCAAACCCTCGCACCTGTCAATAGGGAGACTATTACGGCTGTTTTAAAAATCCCAGAAGAGCCTTTTATCAGTTTTACGCCCACTCAATCCCTAGCTCAGTACAAAGAAAATGAACATAAAAACTGGAGCCATGTGGCTAGGAAATGGACTCAAACTAATTACAAAGGCAGCTCCCGTTTGCCTAAAGTGCTTAATAAAGATCACATGAAACCCCTTATTCATGATGTGATAGTGTTACTTCATCAGATCAAAGGTTCAGAACAAGTTCTTCTCTATGAAGAGTGAATGTTTCATTTTATAGAAATTATCTTGGACGGGGGTCAACATATTGATTGGGCTAAAATCATTGCTAGTTCCTTGAGAGACCAACTCAAACAAGCTCAGGCCATTGAGAAGGAATTATTTATGTCTTCTTATTTGATATATTGCCTAGTGTGCACACATGATTTGTCTGCCATCCGACATGTTCCCTGGAACAAAGATATTTTAATTTATGAGTACTATCCTTTGTTAAGGAAAGACAATTTTGGAAAATTATAGGAAAGTTCATGACATTTTCCTGGGTAAACTGTGTCAACAATTGGCAGGAGTCCTGAACCAAAGAGTTTCATTGGAGGCACAGAAAATAATTCAAACTTATGGCAGCCTGTATATCCAATTCCCATGTTTCACCTACATTCAGATTGGGGGCTTTGATGATGAACCTCTCAGGCTCCTGAGGTTTGCTTTCAACTGTTTTATCTTGGCAGAAGTTTGCAGGCAGTTGTTTGTGGTCATCAAAAATGCTCTGCCAGAAGAAAAATGGCCTTCCATGCTCCTAGTTAAAATTGGTAATTTAACTTGTAATAATATGATGGATGCTTCAGTGATCGGAAGCAATTTGTCGAACTTTCACTTACAATTTTATAAGTTAAGAAGGGGTTTTGACAATAAGGGCTTTGCCGGGCAGGTTTTAAGTCTAAGTAATTTTCCTTCACCCAACTCACACCTAGAAGACCTATGGGAAGATCTCGGTGCTAAGGAGGCAATCTAGAAATGAGATCATTCCAGGCTTGTAATCCCATAGACAAAGATGTTACAGTTGAATTTTGATATTAAAGATGTGGAAGAAGACTGTTCTAAAATCACAGGTTCAGAGGTTGATAGTGTGAATGCAAAAGTTCCCTCGGACATAGATTGGAATAGGAAAGAAGAGGATGATATAAATCTTAGGGCCCGAATCATCTTTGGGGTCATAGAAAGCTGGTTAAAGGAAAAGAAGGAGAGAGCTGAGACCCCCCCTCTTGAAAAGTACTGTGTAAAACCAACTTTAGTGAAAATGAAGCATGCCTCATCTAATGTATCTCTTGTGGCTCCAAATGCAGGTAAAATTTTGCCTCCCAAGAAAAAGGTGATTTCCAGCAAGCACCCGACTGCACCAAGATAGAGGCCGAGAATGAGATTTGAGAAGCATTCTCAGATGGCAGCTTTAGGACTCGATTACCTGGATGTTGAGATCAATGATGATGACATTTCTTTCTCTCTAGATCAACAAGTAAAAGAATAGGAAATTTATATTATGAATACAGAGGTACCTCAGGTTGAAAATACACTTGCAAAAACCCCTGATAATCGAATAGTCATTGGTTTAGTTCCTCCTTTTCTTACTAAATTGGTGAATAAGAGGAAGAGCTATAAACCCATTTCACTTCCTATAAAATAGATTGTTACCAAGTATGCTACCCGAACTCCCAAAGCAAAGAGAGTGAAGAGTGATGCTAGGTTATCTACTGATCCGTCAACCGAAAAGGTAATTGTAGAGATAGCCACTTTCAAGCCTAAAGAAGGAATTCAAGAACCAGAGGCTGAAGACTTTGAGATCACAAAAATGGAACTCGGTGTTCTAAATAGGGATTCTAGGGATCACTTGTTTAAGTTCTCAGTCGAACATATGCTTGGGCAGTCACAAAAAGATGGGAAAGAGAAACGGAAATTAAAACAGCTAGTCTCCACCATGGCTGAGTTCCTTTCTTCACTTGCTGATGATGGAGTTCTGCCTCTAGCTCAGTCTTCACAGGATTTTGATCTGAATTCAGTTGAAAGCCAAAATCTAGTGAAACAAATTCAATAGGGAAAGGTTCTGGCAGAGATCATGAAGTCTTGGATAAACAATGTCATCAACGGAGGTAGTGTTTTTATCCATGAGTTTATATCTACTTGCCTTGATGGAGAAACATTACTCGGTGAGGTTCAAACTCTAGTTCCAAGTTGGGAAATGGAAGAAGTTAAATACATAGTAATTGTCATACAGGTTCAAGAAATAGAAAACTATGGTGTGGTTCAATTCTTAGCTGAAAACCCAATGAAATTGGTAGACCCCTGTATGTTGTTTATTCTGAAGTAGAACTTCGGATGGAAAAACACAATGTTTAAAGCTGCAATCTCCCAAGCCAAAGCGATCGAAAAGAAAGTGATGGATATGCATGCGGATGCTCTAAAAGATATCAAGATAGTGAGCTTCTCAAGTATTTTGTAGATTGAAAGAGGTAACAGAGATGCGGATGCCATGATAAAGATCTTCACAGACGCCATGAACACTCTCAAAGAAAATGAGGCGTAGACAGTTTAGGAATTCACTAGGATTGCGAATGTGGAATCCATGTTGCTACTGAACCGAGGTCAGTTGTCAAAGAAAGCGGAGAGAATTAGGGAATTAAGGTGGGAAAAGAACGTGACTTGGGCAAAGCTGACAGGCCTAAAGAATCTACATTCCCAACTAGCTCAAGAGTTAACAAATGTGTTCTGATCCTAGAAGCTCGTGCAAACTGCCACATCAGAAGGCTTCGATGGGAGTTAGTGATTTTTGAGGCATCTTTTCCCTTACTTTATGTTTTAAGTGACACGTGCTTTGAAACTCTATTTTTATCAGTTATGTAACTGGTTTTAAATAGTTTCCTTTTGGTGTCCGAGAGGCCGAGTTTTTGTGGAGGCTCTCTCGGATGCAAAAGTATTTATAGAGGAACTCTGAACTAAAAAAGGGTTAGAAAATAAAGGCAGAAAATAGATAGTTTTTATTTTGGAGTAGGTAGTTAGCATAGTCTTTTCTAGATTTTCTGAAATAGCTGGTGACCAATTTTTTATCAGAATTTGATCTGATTAATATATTAATATACAGATGCATGGTATGGTATAGATCTTTGAATCAAAATCTGGAATGTATGTGGTTTCTTTGATAATTGATACATTTCAATCTGCGCATGTGTTATTTATATTCAGTCACTTCCAGTTTCTTTATAGCTTGCCTTTTCTTAGGTTATTTTGTAAATTGTCAGATTTAGAAGTAGTTAGTAGATTTCTATTCGCTTCATGGTTATTTCAATTTTTAGTTGATTCTGTAATTTTACCTCAATACCCAGGAGTATTTGAGTGTTCCTTCTACACTTTCTGGTCAAAGGTGTATAGATTTACTTTTATGTCTATAATTCATTAAATATCTTAGAAGGACGCTGAACCTTAGAAATTTAGAGGGAAGCAATTTCCTATGCTTACCCAACTGTTGATGAATCATTTGTCTTCAAAAACATAGATTCTTTATCCATTTCCATTTAAAAAGGAAGAAGACAAATCTGTTCACCAATAAGGTTGTTCTATGTAGACTTCTTCATTGAAGGCACCATTCAGAAAAGTTGGTTTTACATACATTTGATAAACTTTAAAGTCTTTGAATGTTGCATATGCTAAAAACAATTTAATGGCTTCCAGTCTGCTCACTAGGGAAAATGTATCAGTGTAGTCTATTCCTTCTCTCTGTGTATATCCTTTACATACCAATCTTGCTTTGTTTCTTACTATTGTACCATCTTCATTAATCTTGTTTCTGAATACCCACTTTGTTCCAATCACATTTTTGTCACTGGTTCTAGGGACCAATTCCCATGTATTATTTTTGATTATCTGATCTAATTCCTCTTTCATTTCATTCTTCCAATCAGAATCATTACAAGCATCTTCAACACTTAAAGGTTCAATCTATGAAAGTAAACATACCTCTTCATTCATTGCCAGAATTTTTTCTTTTGATCTTGTCAAAACACTGTTGCTCTGATCTCCAATGATATCATCTTTAGAGTGGTATCTAGATGTGAATTTTGGAACCTTAGGTGTGTCTTCTTCTTCTATAATCTATGATTCTTCTCTTCTTGATTCAAGGTCATTGCATGAGACATCAATGCAATCAAACATTTATTCAATAACAGTATCTTTGCTGCTAGGCCTGGGTTCATCTTCAATCATAGGTGCATATTCATAGTATCTTTCTTGAACCATAAACTTATCATCATTTTTTACATGAGTAATTTCAATTATCTTCTTCAATCTTAGATTAAAACATCTATATGCTTTTCTTTTTGTAGAGTAACCAAGGAAAATACCTTCATCACTTATGGCATCAAACTTACAACTACCACTATCTCTCTTGATGTATCACTTGCTACCAACAATTCTAAAATACTTTACTGTAGGTATATTAACAAACCAAAGTTCATAAGGTGTCTTATCTGTGCCTGGCCTCGATTGAGTTTTGTTGATAGTATAGACTATTGTATTCACTGCATCTCTCCAATATGTGTGTGCCACTTTTCCTTCAATCATCATAGTGTGTGTTGTATCCAGTACAATCATGTTTCTCCTTTCTACTATCCCATTCTGCTGAGGGTTTCTAGGTGCACTCAATTGTCTTTTAATTCCATGTTCTTCACAGTAGTCATACAACTGGTCAGAGGTGAACTCTCCTCCTCTATCTGATCTTAAACATTTCAATTTTAGTCCAGATTCATTCTCAACCTTAGCTTTGAATATTTTGAACTTCTCAAAGGCTTCATACTTCTCCTTTAAGAATGCAACCCACATCATCCTAGAATAATCATCAACAAACAAAATGAAATACCTTTCTCTGTAATATGATCTTGTTTGGGAAGGACCACACAAATCTGTATGCACTAGGTCCAATTTGTTTTCAGCTGAGTTTTTCTTGCTTCTGAAGGAACTCCTTACATGATTACCCATAACACATTCCCTGGATATTGTGTCAACTGGTCTTGCAATATTAGGAAGGTCTCTAACTACCTTGACATTACTGATCTTTACTATATTATCAAAATTGATATGACATAGTCTCTTGTGCCATAACCAATTGTCATCCACTTTTGCAACAAAATAACTAACATCTGAATTGAGCTGGAAAACATTACCTTTTGTTTTAGAGCCTAATGCAATCATGTCTCCATCCTTGTTGTTAATGATGAACTTGTTTTCTTTGAACTCCAAGTGATAACCTTTGTCAAGTAGCAGTCCAACACTCAGCAAGTTATGATGTAATCCATCAACATATAGAACATCATCTGTCTTGTTCTTTCCATCCAAAGTGATAGAACCTCTGCCTATGATAGGTTTAGGAGTGTTATCTCCAAATATAACCATACCACCTTTGTATTATTATAAATGAACAAATTTATCTTTTTCACCTTTCATATGATGGGAGCATCCACTTTCAATGATCCAATCAGTTCTGATGTCTGCTTTGGAAATTAAGGCTATCTATTGTTCTTCCTTTTCATCTGCAGTGTCCATTTCCTCAAGCAACCTTTCTATGTCTCTAAGGGAAACGAATACAATTTCATCTTCTCCTAAATCTTCATCAGTTACACCTTCTTCAGCATGATAACATTCCTTCTTATATTTGGGTTGGTAATCAGATATGAACTTCTTGACTCTTGTGGGACACTTAGATGCAAAATGACCAATCTTGTTACATGAAAATCATTTGAATGGAAGTTGTCCTTCATATTTTCCTTTTCTTTTATTTTCTCTTTTAGAAATCATAGAAATGATTTCTTCTAGTTCTTCATCAACTTCTTATCTCTCATTATGACTGGAGATGTGTAAAGATTTCTTACCATGGACTGAGGATTTGAAAGATGTTTCACTTTTAGGTTCAGTCTTCAATCTTGATATCTCAAATGCAGAGAGTTTTCTGATCAAAGTCTCTCTCTTGAAGTCTTGTGAGAATTGCATGGTTTCCTCTAAAATACTTATCTTGTTTTCATAGTCTGATGTTAAAGTGGTTAGCAGCTTGTCCATTATATTTTCTTCTGATATTTCTCCACCATTGTTTCTGATTTGAGAGACCGCTTCATTTATCCTCTGATTGTAAGCTCTAATGTTCTCTTCAGGTAACATCTCAAGACTGTTGTATTTAATTTTCCATGTCTTCCTGCATGCATTCTTAGCTTGAATATCTCCTTCAAACATATCTTCTAAATACTTCCATATGGTATATGCTCTGTCAATTTTCTTGATCTTAGAAAATTCACTGTTGGATAAGGTGTTAATTAGGGCTTCTTTAGCAATTGCATTATTGGTAAATGTTTCCTTTTGTCTATTAGTAGCATCATCCTTTGCAAGGTCTTTCATAGATGGATTTAGAACTTCTTGTGTAGCAATTTCAAAGATCTCAAAGCCAACACACTGTAGATGTGTTATCATTTTGTTTTTCCAATCCAGATAATTTTCTTCATCAAACTTAGGGCTTTCTTTTCTGAAGTAAGACATCTGATCTACCTTAAGCTGTTAGGCTTCTTCTCTAAGGCACTTGGTTTTTATACCAATTGTTAGAATAGTCCCAAAGGATAACTGAGAGGGGGGGTGAATCAATTATCAATAACTTTAATTATTTTTCTTCTTTAACTTTAGAATACAACAAAGTAAATGCTTAATTAGATAACACAATACACAACACACAATTTGATTATGGGGAAACCAAATGGTAAAAACCCCGGTGGTAATTAGCACCCACAATGAACTATACTTGTTTATAGTAATCCCTATTAGAAGATATTTCAACCCTGTTAGGATTTGTACTATACAATGTAATAAGTATAGTGACCTGGTTAAGGGTCAGACCCTATTAGGAGTCTTTTACAAATAACCCTGTTAGGGGTGCTGGACTCATTGTCCAAAAGCTCACTGCTTAATGGTGAAGGCTACAACCTTCTATATAATAGATATGCACTATATCTAATGATGAACTATAGAGTAGACCTATTTTCTTGATCAGTTCCAGTGTATTATAATCTTTCACTTCTTCTTCACGTAGACTCTTGATAAATGAACCACATCTGATATTCTTCTATGTCCATCTTCTGTCTCTTTTCGTATCATTCACACTTAGCATATCACAATTGACTTGCTATAAGTATCTTTATCAAAGTATGAGATCATGGGACCTATAAGACAACTCTTCATAACATCCTTGTCGACTCTACTAAGCACGCAAGCATAATGACAACTACGCAAGTATAAACTGAATAGACGCGATGCTTCACTAAGTCGGCCTCACCAATTTAACTCTAACATTGCAATCTTCTTGAAAAATGTTTGGCACCTTTAGATGAATATCATCAACTCATAAATAATCATGAAGATACAAACGCATATCCTAAAGATAGGCACAACTCAAGAAATATGTTACATACATTGGCTCTGAATAGATACTCTTCTAGAACTGTAACTGCTAATAACAAAATTACACAACTTGACTGAAACATCATATCTGGATCTGCATGTATGAATATAACATAATAAACATGTCAAAAACATGTATCTAACCACACAATTCTTCATGTCATCATTCTGATAAGTACATACAAAATTACTACTGTGTATTATATGTTGTCATCAATGACAAACATACAATCAATCAACTACTCAGAATCAAATCTCCAACAGGGATGGTACCCACAAGCATGCACTAAAGTATAGTGTCCCTCTTAGGAGACCTAGCCCTATTAGGAGCTTAATATTACATAGTAAATTTCCTTGTTAAAGGAATAAAAACATTGTTAAAGGTATAGAACACCCTGTTAAGGGCCAACTAAGCATACAACTCTTACAATATAGTTTTGTTACAAATTGTTCTCAGTAATGAACAAAACAAGCATCTCTAATACCTAGATAGTTCCATTCATAGTAATTCAATGATCTATGTCATCCTCTACTCTACCATTCCAATATCATATCCAAAAATTTGTTCACACAACTCTCTCTTTTCTCAACAAAAGGATCTTACACATATATCTTACTTCTTTACCAAGTCGGCTCTCAAATACAAATATTACATAGTCGGCTCTCAATACAAAATACATTTAATAAAGTAAATATAAAATGCATAGTCAATGCTCTTACATAATCAAAATATAGGTTATAAATGATCATAATCTAACTCTGATTGCCAGGAATGCACGTCATACTCCCTGAATCGTCGCTTTTATCCTGCTGCTTTGTATCACTGTTCAGTTGTTGTCTGTTTGTCTTCAAATCTCTCTAACTCACTGTAAACATCACCAAAACAAAATTGATCTTAGGTGGAGGTCACACATAACCCATAATATCTTCTACTAATCTCTCTTTCCTTAACTCATGGATCTTGATCTTCGATACTCAAAATACCTCTGTATTTTTGTTTCTGTACTTAACCAATTTTAGAGTCACCAAAACTTAACTTTAAATGAATCGATTAGTATGCCAGATGTGTTGCCATAAATGACAACCAAAAAGTGGATTACATCATACAAAATTGATCACTTACCAACATCTATATTTGTCAGAAATTGTAGATTGTGATCATTGTACCTATCTAATCCTCTATTTTGCAACTTCTAGAGCCTCATTCGGGCTCATACGGTAACATTTTTGGGTGCAATTTTTTTGAAAGTGCGTTATTTTTTGTCTAGTTTCTAAATCTGCAATCAATTTTATAATTTTATAGATTTTCTTATGCTAACAAGTTTTTGGCCTTATCATTCCTTAGATTATCTTATTGGTTACAGAATAACAGTGGTTTGCAAGATGTTGAAAAAGAAGACAAAAGCATAAACTACTGATGATTTGTCTTGCAGGTTGCCTTGATCGATAAAATTCTAAACATTTTTCTTGCATATTGTTTTTTTTTAATAAAATAGGAACCCACATGTAAGAAATATTAAAATGAACTTATGTCTGATGTTTTAGGAATGGCAATAATGTCAAGAAATTATACTTTCATCCTTTTGGGATGAACAAAAATCTAGAAATAGTATTGTCATTCGTCGTTTGAGATCTACAACCTTAGATGGCCTATCCAAGTGGGAAAAAATAATCACCCTTGGAGAACTACCCAATTGAGAACAAGCTAACGCCAAGCTTCTTCGAATCACTATAATAAAAATACTTCCTCAAGACCAAAGCCTCAAAAGATAAGTGGCATTTGAGCTTATACTTGGCTCTCGCCTAGCACAAAGTAGGGCCTATGGATCTTAATCACATATCGTGACTGATTTCACTAAGGTTCTCTATGGGATTAACAGTCTGAATTGCGCTTGAGCGGACACAGAGGATACACTTAAACAAAGAACCTTACTAAAACCCTTTTCAGTTAGTGGCCAAAATCCTTTTCTACTTGTTGATACAGGCATAGTGAGATGCACATGCCTAAGAAACATCTCATGTACCCCTCTTGTTGAGATAGTAAATTTATCTTGGATCTCAATAAATTTGAATCTTGGTAGGCCCGAGAAGTGTGTGTCATGGAGGGGAGCCATTGTTGCCAAGCTTCTAACTGTCTGACTTGAATGGGTATTTCATTGTAAGAGGATTCAAAAAATTATTGTCCATTTCTTGCCACCTTGGAATAGGGTTTGATTGTTGTTCTTGCTTCTATGATATCTTCATGATGTGTCTTGTGTGAGTCAAAAATCAAAATAGACACCAAAACAATCAAAACAAACATCAAAATGATCAATGATACAAAATCTGCACTTCTAGGTGTTAAACTATCAACTCTCGTCCGAGTTTCTGCATCTAGTGTCAAAAATCTCAAAATCAATTGAATTGTTTTCCAAGTTGGTACTATTTCATGATGGTTCTGTCCAAATTTTCAAAAATCTATGTTCTCACAACATCACTACTAGTTTTTCGTTGACTGCAATCTATTGACAGTCTAACTCGCTTGCTATTTTGAGGTCTGACTTTGTTGTGCTAGTCCAAGTGACTTGTTATTTTAATCATCTTTGTCCATGTTTTCCCTATGCTAAGTTGCAAGATCAGGTTCACTAACCTTGACTCAAGATTGGAGTCATTTCTATCTCTCTCTCAGTTGGACATTACCTCTTTGTCTTCTTAGTTTTTAGACTTAGTTAGCACTTAAGACATCACCTCAACACTAGTTAGAAGAATCCATTGATTTATGTGTTAGAATACTTCAGGGATAACTAAGAGCGGGGGTGAATCCATTATCAACAACTGTATCTTTTTCTTATACTTATTAATCCAGATTGATACAAAGTAAATGCACATTTAGATAACACATTACACAACACATAATTTTATTACAGGGAAACCAAATGGTAAAAACCCCGGTGGGAATTAGCACCCACAAAGAACTATATTGTTTATAGTAATCCCTATTAAAAGATCTTTCAACTCTGTTAGGAGTTGTTCATTACAATGCATTAGTATAGTGACCTAGTTAAGGGTCTGACCCTGTTAGGAGTCTTTTACAATAACCCTATTAGGGGTGGTGGACTCACTATCCAAGGACTCACTGTCCAAGTGGTGAAGGCTACAACCTTCTAGTTATTTGATACACATTGTATCAACAAGGTGAACTGTT
>MU223404.1:131967-145358 GCA_018584345.1 Thuja plicata
CAAATGAGGAGAATAGGTCCCTGCAAAATTTTGGAAAAATATGGGCAGAATGCCTATAAAATTGATTTACCTAACCATTTGGATATATCACCTATTTTTAATGTGCAGGATTTGATTCCATATAAAGAACCAGTGATACCTGAGAGCATTTAGCAGAGGGAGATAGGATATGATGTTCAAGACATAAAGATCTAGCCTAAGTCCAAGTTGCAGGCAGAGAAAGTTCTGGATTCTAGGATTCAGAGGAAAACGAGGCGTAGGGTATACAGAGAATACCTAGTAAAGTGGTCAGGGTTACCAGAGGCAGAAGCTACCTGGTTGGATGAAGCAGAATGCAGAAGACAGGGAATTAGTTTGGCATTATTGCCGACTAGTTCCAGCTGAATTTTTTTGCCGTCTCAGAGAGGGGGGGAGTATGGTGCAGATCACCCTAGGGTTAGCTCAAAACCCTAGCCACAACATTTTGATAACATTTTTGATACAAGTCTTCTAACGAGCAAGTCATGTTTTGCATTGTCACTCAGTCGCGGAGCCAGCAGCGAGCAGAAAGGTAATGCATAGCACACTCGGGAGCTAGGAAAACAGTTCACTTATTAGTGAGCGAGTGCGCGACAAGGAACTAGTCGCTCAGTCACAGATAGCTAGCAGGAAAGACAGTGCACGACAATGCGATGAGCAGCTCATCGCCCAGTCACGAGTCAATTCACATTCGGATAAAACACGGTGTGACAGTGCGACGGTGAAATCAATCGCTCAGTCGTAAAGACAAATAGTTCAGTCCTGGTGTGCGAGTGAGCGACACCTTGTGCATCGCAAGGTCGCAGGTGACTCGACAGTTAAGTGAAAAGCATGACGAGTGCATGACGAGCAGTAATCGCTCAGTCGTAAGGCAAAGGTCAGCTCAGGAGGAGAAGGTGCGAGTATGCGACATGAGCTAATCACTCAGTCACAAAGAAAAGATTAGCTCAGATGAGCTCATCGCTCAGTCATGAAGAAAATGGCAGCTCGGGTTATAGCGCGGCGAGTGCGCGACTTGAGCTCATCGCTCAGTCACAGGAACATAGCCAGCTCATGTAGAAGTGCAGCGAGTGCGCGACTAATGTGCGTCACAGACTCGCAGAGCAAGGAGAAGGTCATGGAGAAGCAGTGCGGGTGTGCGATTTGAGATCATCGCTCAGTCGCGATAGAAATAGTAGCTCGGGACAATGCATTGCGGGTGCGCGATAAGGAGTCATCGCTCAGTCATGAGGTAAAAGTCCAAATGGAGAAAGACATAGCGAGAGCGCGATGAGAAAGTAATCGCTCAGTCGCAGACTAAGACATAAAGAAGGATTTTCATTCGCGACTATGCGATGAAGAGCAAAACAGTCAAAGGATCAAACATGCTGACGTGTCGATAGGAGAGGATGTTGAAAAGTCATAACCACCAAACAGAAAAGGAATGACACGAAGGAAAAGAGGTGACCAGAGTTTCGACCATGCAGAGAAGGTGATGACAGATTGCAGACGAGAATGGAGAATAGAGAACAGCTGGAAGGCTAAGCTCGACAGGTAACCACCAGGGTTACGAAATCAAGGAGAAGCCAGAGATAAAGCAGAGAAGAAGAATCAGTGAGAGGGTTCAGTTTGGTTGTTGTTCAGTGAAGCTATTCATGACAGTTAGTTAGTAACAGAGGGTTTCTGTAGACTAGCAGAAAGTTGTAATATTCTGTGTTATCAATAAAGAGAAGTTTTGTCTGTATTTGTGTGTTCTTATTCTGAGTAGACTTTTGTAAAGGGTTGTTTTGTTTCTGTTAGATAATATGGGTGCTTCTTGACTCTGATAATCTGCTAGATGGATTGTGACAGTCAAGAAGCATCCACCTTGTACATTATTTTTGTTTCTGTATTTGTGTTAGATGAGAAGCTAGTCAAGTTTGCAAACAATTCCTAGGCGAGCCTATGGTCCGGCTAGAGAAATTGTAAATGAGATAGATAAGTAAGAAGGTGCATGACTGTAGGGAATTCAGTCATGAAGAGTAAGAGACAGTGAGGAGTAAAACATTTCAGTGGGTAGGGAACCTAGAAGAGAGGGATCAGAAAAGTCCTTCTGGTTAGGGTCTGAGAGTAGCCCTAAGAGACTCAAGAGTGAGTCTAGAGAGTCCTGAATTGAATAGGATTCCAGGTGAGATTCCTAGAAGAGAGTGGGAATTTCAGAGAGTTAGGTGAACTCCCCATAAGGACCCAACATACAAAGGACATGGATTAGACAAGTTGGATCTCCCTCTGGTGGATTGGGCCACCCCGGAAGACTTAAAAATTGAGGGAGTATGCCACCCTATTTTAGAGGCTAGTCACAAGTATTTTGCCCAGGTGTTTCCCAAAAGCACTCGGAAGGGATCAATTGTTCGAAGGTCTTTTTCAACTTTTTCTAATGCCATTGGGCCTCGCACAAGTAAGGGGAAAGAAAAAGAAGGTACCCCAACTAGGGAACTGCCCCAAAGCTCAACCCCCATAATGGTACAACTATAGCAACAAATAGAGTCATCAAGGTTGGCTAGCCAACAAATAAGCACACAGATATCCTTCGGTCTCCTTGTGAGTCCAATGGCATCTACTCACTCAGATAGATCCCCATCGTTGGCTTCAATGATGAGCAGACATACTTTTGCCGAGGTGGAGTCTACTAGTATTTTTGAGACTGGGGTCCCATTGCTGAGAAAGAAGAAGAAAAAGGTGACCCCCACTTCAAGTGTAGCCGCTAGCCCTGGTATGCTAGATATGCCTCTAGTTGATGTTATTTTGGATTCCCCCGAACTTGAGGATATTCCTGATAGCGCTCCCCCACATGATAATTGTGATGATTTTTTGGGGGCAGATGATCTCATGAATTTCCATGAGCATATTGATCATGCGGTTGAAGAGATCGTTGCTCAAGATAAAGGAGAGATCCCCATAGAAGAAGAGATTCTAGAAAAAGAGGCTACTGGAGAGTAGGAGGTCTGAGATGAAACACCAAAAGAGCCTGATTAGGAGAAGACACCGATCTGAGGGGTCAAAGATACACCAAGGCAAACCATAGATGACCAGCCGATGGTTGGGGAAATCAGACCCAAAGGATGTACCATACCCCCATTCATTGTGCTCTAGAAACCTTCAGTTACTTTGGGTGACCAAACACCCCGGAGCAAATTTGGTGAGGTAGTAAAGATGATCACATTATTAAACTTTGGCCAGAGACCTCACACACCTCTAGAAGATGTTCCAATGGAGGAAAATGTTCTAGAAGATGAGGCCAATGAAGCGAATGAACAACAGTAGCTGAATGACCGGGAGGTCCTAAAAAATGTAAATGTCAGATCAACTGATGCTGGGAGGGACAAGGAAGTCCCCAAATATATAGGTGATAAGGATGTCAGAGAAGGAGAAGTTCCAGATATCACAAAGGAGGATGCCAACATGGCGGATAATATTGAGGCCTTCAGAGAATAGGAGTAGGAACATGAACAAGATAAATAAAATGAGCCTGATGACACTGTACATTACGGGAAAGAACCACCAAATTTTGAAAGGAATCTTGATGCATAGGTCTTAACTGCAAAGCTACCCTAGCTGCCCCAATGGCTGGTAGAATCGAGAAAAAGAAAGGCCTTGGAAATTGCATCAGGTGTTCTACTCTCCTTCGCTGAAATGATGGCCTGAAATGCAGAGGCTCAGAAGCCTAAGAAGCGGCAGACAGTTCATACCCTCTGAACTGGTCCAATAGGAAGTGTAGTTGCGACTATCGCAACACCTCCTCCAAATGCAGATGCAGTGGCTGTAAGGCCTAAATATTACAATATCATAGAAGTGACACTGGGGAGAAGAGATAAGCAGGGTGAACTAGACCTACTAAGAGAGGCCACCAAAGTAGAAGAGGCCCGATATGCTAAACAGGGCCAGAAGTTAAAGGAGGAAAGAGAGACAAATGCTAATCTCCTCAGACTTCTGGCAAAACTTACACAACCTTTGGCCGAGACCCACCCAGAAGCCTCTTCCTCCGGATTGCCACTTGCGTAGGGTGACATGGATTCTCTCTGAGCAATGAAGAAGAAAGAGTAGGCTATAGGCGGGTGGGCCACCAAGAAGATAGCTTCCATAAGAAAATTTCTAGTGGTGTCCCTCCCAGATCTTTATCAGGTCAACATCCTCATTAGCCAAGAAAATGGCTCCGCTCTTGTATGGGAGCAATGCTTAGAGAAATATGAAAAGTGGAAGGCTGGGTTGGAAGAAATTCACAATGTCGGAGAGGAAGCCATCACAGAGGTGGGAATTTTGGGAGTTGAATCATATAATTCTCTCCAGGCCCAGTACTCCAGACTTGCCCTCAAAATTGAGGTATGCAAAGAACTGGTTAAGGCCTTAAAAGAGAAAGTGACCATGGTCCAATATCCCTTGGGCTTATTTCAGGCATTTGTGGTCAGAGTATCGCAAGTCGATCCCTTCACCACTGGGATGTGTACCCCAGATGACTACGTCCTTAGAAAATTTGATGAACGAATGGAGTCCCTATATCAAGTTGCCAGAGATTTTGACCAGGACAGGTTATCGAGAATATCAAAATGATGATTTGGGCACATGATGCTATGAAGATGGTAGATGAGTTCTGAAATGGAGCTGGAGAGGTTGAGAAAAAGTTGGAGGTTGTTCACAGTCGATGGGACAGTATTAGGAACATAGATGAAGAAGGCATAAGCAAAGTATTAGAAGCATTCAAAAATAGTAAGGAACAATAAGGTTCTCCAGAGTCTGGAGAATTCCATCGACCATGCATATGTTGTATTATTTATTCTTTGGGGGCGCAAGCTTCCAGATCCAATATTCTTGAATTCTTTAAAGTGACCCGTGTCTCAGATCCCAAGGCCAACCAGTCACTTTCAAAGTAGTTAATAAGGGTGTCAGGAGGTGGGTGACCCCAGTAAGGCACGTTGACTCGACAAGAAGGTTCTGATAGGTGGTCTTCCTAAGGCGTTGCTCCAACATAACACCTGACGCATCGGAGACAGGGAGCCACTTTTCCATTGATGAGGCATGTAGCCTCAATCTGTGAGGGATCGTATTTCTTATTTTCTCCTTCTAGCTCTCTTCTTGAGGCCGATTATTCAACTCCTCCTTTCTTGTCTCATTCTTTTGACATGTCATGCCTTTTCTGTCTCGAGGTCTTTATAGCGTGGTGCAGGTAGTAGCGGCCACCAGAAATTATATTTTATTGATTGAGTGTAAATTGGATTAGGTTAGTTTTAGGGTAAAGCTTGTGTATAAATAATAAATTTGACCTCATTCCAAGCATTGGAAAAATTGATTATTTTTCAATCCATAGCTATAGAATTTTTATTTTTTCAGTTCTTAGTTGCAGAGCTCAATGCTCCTTAGTTGTTAGAAGCTCTCAGTAGTTAGATGCTCCTTTGGAGCCACCATTATTGTACGCACTAGTGCTAGCTGGAAACATGTTAATGAAGAAGGAAGGATTCTCTCAATGATGTTGTTAGCATTCTGATCTCTGGATTAATGTTCTTTTTGTGATGTATGTTCCTTATGTCCCTTTCTCTAATGTTTTAAGTAGATTAATGACCTTCTTTTTCCTCACTATTGGATAAGTTTGAACTGTTGGTTCTATGTTTATTCAGTATTTACTGTAGCATTTTAGAGCATGGTTGATGTTTTGAATGTTTGGCATAAAATATAAGTAGATGAATTACTTCTAACCCTGGCATATCTTTTGAAGTTATTTGGTAACTAACGAATGCTTGTCAGAGTAGACAAGCCAAGATAACCAGCTATCCCCCTAAACAAAACAGTCACACTCCTAACTAAGGAACTCTCGAGACCTGACTCTTAGGTGCTTGAAGGCCTGAAGAATCCCATTTCTCCTAAAACCATTTATAGGCAAAGTTGGCCAGCACCCCGGTACCCGGTGATAACTTACATCTGTTGGTGGATCCGGTCACAAAGTCCCGTCAACAGAAACTGGCGCTAGAAGGAGGGCATGAGCTCGTCCCTTTCTGAGGATTTATATTTTACACCACCGAAAGGTTTTCGAAGCCTTAGTTTTGGGAATCATACCTTCAGTGGGATTGGGTCATTTTCACCTGCAAGATGTGAAAGAATCCTTAGATCAGCCCTAATCCCAGAAGGTTTGTCGAACTCAAGCCTCCCGCTCGAAAGAAACAGACCCTGAAAGCCAAGCCAGCTAAAATTTTCTAGGGATAAACTACATCTCAGAATACCCAAGTCTCCCAAGAAACTCCAAAGATTACCATTCAGCCTCAACAAAATCCAACACCTTGATGCTTTCTTACTTTGGCAACACAGGGTCCCCAATGGGAAATTTTCCAGGTGCAACAAATGACCTACCTGCGCACCCAAAAAATATTTGTCCCCGATATGAGCACTTAGGCTCACAAACCATAGAAGAGCATCTATAGGCATACAAATATGCCATGAACCGACACTAGATCCAACATCAAGATGTTGTGACCCAGATGTTCCCTCTATCTCTGGGATAGAATGAGCTGAACTGGTACCTTAACCTACCCGCCAACTCCATCAATAGTTGGCAGGATATGAAAGACACCTTTTTGGCAGCCTTTCACATACACATGGACCCAACATGGCCCCACAACTAGTTCATATCCATTAGGAAGGAACCAAATGAACTTCTTGTAGCATTCAATCATAGGTTCCAACACACCTTGAAGCGGTGCACAGGTCCTTTCATCCCATCTGTAGATGTAACCATCCAAACATACCTGAATGTGATGGACCACTTCATTTCAACTATCCTATGGAGAACTACCACCCCCACCAACCAAGATACTCTAGCGAAGGTTTACAACCTATCCTTGGAGTTATCTCGTGGTCTTAACAAATCTCCAGGCGGGATTGGGCAGAGCATGCCTTTCAACATGATACTCGGTGGAACTTCTTATGCTAGGAAATACAACCCCAATCAAGCAATGGGTACCCCTACAATGGCCATGAATCCCCTACCACCTCTAATAGACTAACAGGCATAGTACGTATACCCATCGCAAGCCTAGACAATACCGGTCTGGAATTTTTTCCCTAGAACTAGCCACAACAAACACAACAACCACAGACACAACCTTGTAGAGTTCCTTTCTACCAGTCGCTCATGGATGGAGGATTTCCACCCTTGACTCCGGTATCTATTGATACCTTGCCCAGGAACCAACAACAACAATCATCATATTGTGACATGAACACCCAGTTGTTTGCCAAGGTTGAATCCATCTGGTGACTATTGTCCTCACTAAATATGGACATGGGATAGCTGAAGGCGGGGTCTCTTGCACCCCACAATACCAATTCCCATAGAGGGAATATTTTCTCCACCCAACGAAATACCAATGTCAGAGGAAGGAATTACAACAATGGGTCTCAGCCCAACCAACAACAATGGAACAACAATGCTAATACCAGAGGACCTCCTCCAAACCAAAACACCAATTAGGGTAGTGTTGGACCTTCCCATTTCATGCCAATCACAAAACTCCAGCCCCTGACCAATTGGTGTAGATTGCATGACACAGGCTCTCATTCTAAGGTGAACTGTACCATGCTAGAGAAGGTCATAATGATCTCCCAGTTGGATAGACAACAAACTGCTAACCCTACTCCCCTGGAACCCCCCATTCAAGAGCCCACTCATGATGCCTTCACCTATGTGAATTTTTTCTTTGGAACAGATGAAGGAGACAAAAAAGAACCCAAATTACAGGGGTTGTTTCATGAATCTATTTTGGACTTTGAGGCCAATTCCTTCACCAAACTACAGACTCCCTACAACACCCAGAGTCAGGCTAGTAAAGGACCCATTTACTCGCCCATGCCTCCCACAGACACCCCTCCCTGGGATAACACACTTGATCACCCCTTCCCACTGAAAGGGTGTAGCTCTAACCAAGCTAAGGACCCAACTGAGGGAAGCCAAAAATTCCTCGGAGGAAGGTTTGACATCACAAAGGCGTTAGAGAGAACCACCACCTCCATGCATTTGATGGAGGTATTGCTAAATTATCTTGAGTAGAGGAAGTCCCTTCTAAAACTCTTGGGAAACCCAAAAACTATCAGTCGCCCACCCAAGACTGTCACTTTTTATGATGCCAATGCGGCTATCTTCCAGGGAAACACTGAGGATCCTCCCTTCTTACTAGGCTTAAACATACAAGGGAAGAACCTTCACAATTTATTGGTAGATTCTAGAGCTTTGGGTAATCTCATGCCCTTATCCATATTCCAGAGGCTTAGTTTGTACCTTACTCCCTCTAACAGCATAGTAGTCCAGCTGGACAAAACTATTGTAAAGATGGTGAGTGAGCTGAAGAATGTCTAGATTCAGCTCACCCAAGACCCCATGATAGCAATCTTAATTGACATCCAAGTGGTGGACATCCCAGAGACCTATGGGATGTTACTAAGCCGCAATTGGTCCAATTCCCTTATAGGGTATTTCTCGACCGACTTCTCCCACTTGTGGCTCCCTTGGGAGGGAGAATCTAACCAGATCTTGGTTGAAAGTGAGCCCCGAATAAAATAGGCCCTCACCAAAGTTGGGAGGGTAAATGAAGTCCTTTTCTCTGAGACTTCCCCTGGGGTGTACCAACCCCTAGAAATCTTGACCTTTTATTTTACCCCTAGGGAAGATCCCATAGTTTCTCAGAGAACCCAGGACCTGGATGAAAAACTAAGGGGTGAAGTTAACTCGCAAGGTATTATAGTGACCCCCGCTACAGTCTTGTCTGACACTTGGTGCCAGGTGAATTATCAAAAAATTTTAGAACAAGAGTGTGAGCCATGTATTTCTATTGCTACTCGACACATCAATGCCCTCTGAGGGAAAGAATACAAAGCTAATTCCCCAGAACCCAGTACTGCTGGTAGCAGTGCCTCTTTGGCACTGCCTATCTGGGAACCCCAACCAAAAGCTTCTCTTGAGGTAAACCTCACCCACATGCCTTCAGACCTAGAGGAAAATCCTCTCAACCATCCCAAAAATAATCCAAAGAACACTTCGTCTCCCCAGTCGTAGATAACAAACAATGACTTATGGACCTTAAAGTTTGATGGGTCCCAGTCTAAACAAGGTTGTGGAGCCAGAGTGGAATTGATCAACCCATGGGGTAAATCCTTCCTTGCATCTTATAGGCTGCAGTTCAACTGCACAAACAATTTTATGGAGTACAAGGCCTTGGTCCTTGGGCTCCTATTTGCACTAAGAAAGGGAATCACTTGCCTCCGGGCGTTGGGTGATTCAGAGTTGATTGTAAAGTAATTCTAGAGCCAATATCGGGCATGGAGCCTCATTGAGGATTTTTATGCCTTTGGCATTGAACTCATTCCCCGGAAAAGAAACTACGTTCTGGATGCCCTTGTTGTTTCTGCCAGCACACTCAAGCCTATGGCTAGCTCCCGGCTCCAGAAATTTTCCATTGAAATGATCCCCACCCCATCCATTCCAGACAATGTCACCCATTTTCAGGTCTTCAAGGATGATCAACATATCCTTGCCTTCATGGCTAACGTTGGCATTTTCAAAGACCAGATAGTGGAAGAAAGAGATCACGATGATACTAGATAGGGTGAAGAAGATGATGGGATCATGGAACTACCAACCAACACCATCCCTAAGGGGATGGTAGAACTAGAATGAGTCTTCAACTTGTACCCTCAAGGCTGGGAAAATATATCATCCTCCTCAGAGGGAGGAAATTTTGAGAAAGTCAACATCAGCTAGCCCGGTGAAGAGAAAATGGTACACATTGGCACCTCCTGCTCCCCTGGGGAGAAGGAGAAGATTCTCGTGGTTCACCTAGAATACATCGACTTAATTTTGTGGGGGTATGAGGATTTGAAGACCTATTATATATCCATCATGACTCATACTATCCCACTTAAACTAGATGCTAAGCCCTTCCAACAAAAATAAAGACCATTCAACCCACTGATCGAGCCTCTAATTCATCAGGAGGTTCAGAAACTTCTATCAGCCTGGACCATCTTCCTAATCTATCATACTATGTGGGTTTCCAACCTCATCCCTATGAGGAAGAAAAGTGGTGAGATCCGCCTTTGCATGGATTTTTCATAATTTAAACAAAGCCTCCAAGAAAGATAATCACCCTCTCCCCTCATTGAATGAGGTGTTGCAAACTGTGAATGGATCACAAATGATGTCTTTTCTGGATGGGTACTCCAGGTATAACCAAGTCATGGTTAAGTATGAAGATAGAGATAAAATTACGTTTACCACCAAGTGGGGAACATTTTCATACTGGAGAATGCCCTTTGGCTTGATCAACGTAGGGGCCACATTTCAGAAGGCTATGGACATTGCGTTCAAAGGCCTAGTGAACTGGTACATAATAATCTACATGGATGATTTGACCATCTTTTCCTAGGATAGGCATGATCATTCCGCCCACCTTGCCCAAATTTGTGAGAGGTGTCGCCAGTATGGAATATCCCTCAAATCTAAGAAATGTATATTCTGGGTCACTAAAGGGAAGCTGCTCGGGCATATTGTCTCTGAGAAGGGTATATCCATCGACCCTAAGAGAGTTGAAACGCTGCTAAATCTACAAATGCCTGACAACAAGAAGGAAATGAGGTCTTTCTTTGGGAAGATCAATTTTTTTCGGTGGTTCATCACCAGATTTTTTGAGATTGTAAAGCCACTCAATGAAATGATGAAGAAAGATTCTAAGATTGAGTGGAGTCCTGAGGCAAAGTGGGCATTCACCCATATTAAAAAAATGATCGTGGAGGCACCAGTCTTGGCTAGTCTGGACTATTCCCTCCCTTTTCACATATACTCCTTTGTCTCACCACATTCTGCCATGGTAGTATTGACCCAGAAGGTTGAGTGGGAAGAATGACCAATAGCTTTCATGAGCTCCCCCTTTAAAAATGCTGAAGTCTGGTATTCACCTTTGGAAAAGAAGGAATTTTCTCTTGTCTGTGTCATCAAGAAATTCCAACACTATATTCTCCAGAGAAAAGTACACACTATCATCCCAAACCAAGATATGAAGTCTTTGTTGATGTAGAGCAAATTGGGTGAAAGACGGGGGAAATGGATGGCTATCCTCCAAGAGTATGATTTGGAAATGCAACCCATGAAGATAGTCCAAGGCCAGGGACTATGTAGAGCGATGGCAGAAGAGACTCCCCACATTGAATACCACACATACACAGTGGATTCCATCACTCAAGATCTGTGGTATACCGACCTGGTATACTTTTTGTTGAACAATAGATGCCTGGAGGGACTACCCCCAAACAAATGTCGCACCTTGCGGCTGAAAAGTGCACACTTCATGATAAAAAATGACACACTTTTCTGAAGGAATTATGAAGGGGTATATCTCTGGTGCATAGACAGGGGCCAGGCTAAAAAAGTGATTGAATAATTTCACGAGTAGTTTGGAACTGGGCATGGCTCAACTGACACCACCGCTCATCAGATCCTCTGGGATAGATACTATTGGCCCTGTATCTTCAAAGATGTCTACACTCACATTAGGATATACCATACTTTCTAGACTGTGGCACATCATGAGTGGAACCCAGCCATGCCTCTGCTGCTGGTCTTCGAAGCTAGACCCTTCACCTAGTGGGAATTTGACTTCATTGGGGAAATTAACCCCAACTCATCTACTAACCACCGATACATTTTAACTACTACCGATTACTGCACCCGGTGGTCTGAAGCGATCCCTTGTAAAAACAACACGACAGACATAGTTATAAAATTCCTGGAAGAAAACATTGTCATAATATTTGGAATGCCCTTTTCTATAGTTTGGGACAATGGTCCAGCATTTTCTTTGATGTAATTACTCGAATGGACCTACTGGATGAAGCCAAATGATATCTAATGTCTCCCCTAGAAAGACGGCAGACCAGCACCCCAATGTAGCGACCCGTATGTGTAGCTATCATTCGCAATGATTGGAAGGATGAAGGATTATTTAGTGAGTACTCATGGTTCAAAGGACCGTGAGATGGCATTTTCCACAGAGTCCCAAGAGTGAGAGAGTTTTTGCAGAAATATAGTTGCAGAAGTGTTTTGTGTTCACTGGCCGAAGATGGTTCTATGATGAACTTGACCTTAGAAATAGAAAAGGTGGTGGCATTTCATACATGTGGGTTCATGCTATGATAAGACTCACAAGGCATGCCATATCAGTGAAGGTGAATTGACAAATTATAGTCTAATATGAAGATGTGAGGCAGCCGATGGAGATCACTATGTTTAGTGCTTGAACAATTGAAAAGGTGGCAAGCTTATATATGCGTGTGCATGTCTATGTGTTGATAGACCAGATGGTGGATTTTATCTTGGTCCATAAAAGACCCGTAAAGCTTGAAATATCAGTGAATACACATCGAACATGATTGTTTATGGTTATCATGTGCAGATTTAAGAGAGATTTAGGAGAGCTTTGGAAAATGGAGGAATGGTCTATTTTATTATACATCAAGTGGTATCAGAGCTCAGAAGATTCTGAGCATGTAGAAGCAAATATACACTAGGCAGTAGTGTGGGTTCTTGGTTGTGAGTTGATCCATCAAAGCTGTAGAAGGATGAAGATGTTCTTGAGTGAAGATCTTATGGGCAGAGGTCTTGATGTCTCCATTGAGATGAAGCTGGGTAGAAGGTGCAATGAAATAAATCACTAAGAGAAGGGTGGGAAGCATCTTCCAAAATCTTGGGTGGGTAAGATGGAAATATGGTGATAGTAAGAAGTAGCAATGTGAAGAGTGGTGGACAAAAACCAATATGCACTCCATTGATGGGTGTTAGAAAAAATAATGAAATGAAGAGACAGGAAATTGTTTAATTATAGAGTTAGTTTTAAGAAGTGTTACCATGAATAATGAAAAACCAAGTGCATACACCAAAACAACAAGGCAAGGAGACAAGATTTTGAAGGGGGAAAAGCGTAAAAAAACCCACGTGATAATTTTATGAATGGGCAAAAAATTCCTAGAAAAGAGAGAGAGAGAGAGAGAGAGAGAACTATGCTCTTACAATGATATCCAAGAAGAAGTGAAGAACTGTGTCAAGTATGAGTGAGAGAAAGAGAGTCATCTCTTCAATAGAGAGGTGAGGAGGGAGTTACATTGTAACTCCCATTTCTATGGATGCCACATATCATAAGTGTGTGAGACAAGTGTAGGATTCCTCATAAGGAGAAATATCTAAGTTACAAGAATAAAAAAAGGATACCTTGGTTTATCCTAGTAAATATAACAACCAAGGAAAGATTAATTCTAACATCCCCCTTTAATCTTTACTTGGGGGTTTACAATCAAAGGGTGTTAAACCCAAATTTGTACAATGAATC
>MU223404.1:156088-178648 GCA_018584345.1 Thuja plicata
TAATCATTGGTTTCTCTTTCTCCCTTGGGAATGCTTATCAAGTAGAAATGGTAGGATACCATCTATCTTTCTTGAATACTCTTTATCAAAAGGGGATCAATGTCCTTTATCTTCAATCAAATAAGGGGTGTAGAAGGTTGCTTTGCATCCATTGGGTATATAAATTAAGTGGTATACCCAAAGGATGCAAAGTGTCTTCCGCACCCTCAATTTCAGTGAAGAGAGAAATGTCATTGATACCCTTTGGATAAAGAAGCTTCAGAACATAAATATGATATCCTACCATTACTACTTGATAAGCATTTCCAAGGGATCATAGATGCTCTATCCTACCACAGACACATGTGTGTTCCTTATCATAGCCTTAACACAATCTCAATCTCATGAGGTTGTAGTGGACCCAATTGATCTAGATTGACCAATAATAACTTCCACTTTCTACATTGAAAAAGCACCATATCTCTCTCTTCAAGGGTGGGTTATTCATTACTACCATGTCATGTTGTATTTAGTTGTATGTAGCTCTAATTTTTTATTATCTACTATGCAATCTTTAGCATATGTATCATGTGACTTATGTAAATATTATTATGATTGACCTTAATATCTTACGAGAATTGGTTCTCCATTGTAGTTACAAATTGTTGGGTAGGTAACCTTATGAGGAGGTCTACGTATAACTTATTTGTAGGTATAATCTAATTATGATCTCATCCTTGTTAACCTAAGTGGGTGGTAGCCAATGAAGACACTATCTGGGGAATCTACCCTAGAAAGGGGTTGTGTAACCACTTCTACCATCCTTTAAAAGACTGGTTTTAAAGTTAAACCTGAACTATGATGTCTTTGTGAGTTATGTAGGCAAGGCCATCTATGATGAGCCCCTGAGGCATTAGGTCTGGCCCTTAGGTCTTATACTTTTGAGTTTTTCCTTGATCTTGCCACCCCTTACCAATATTTTACATATTTTACATCTCTATACGAAACTAGTTTTAAATACCTTATGATTGATTTAGCTAAGTTATTGATGTAGCTTATCTTACGATATTGTATGCAATAAACTATAAATTTTATATCATGCATATAGCTGTGTAGCCATATATATAGGTGCAGGAAATAGAGAGGCAAGCATAATATGATACTGGTGCAGGGCACCCTGGCAAGAGGCATGCAAGGAAAGTCATGTAGGCTCATGAAGGACAAGTTACCTTGAAAGATCAAGAGTGAATGTAATTGGATATATGACCCATTTTGTATTTGATTCATTTTATTATAGTGAGCCTAAACTATAAAGGAAATATAATAGGAGTGAATAGAATCATAAGGCTAAAATGCACCTAAAGGGGGTCATTGACGATCATTTTTTAATCCTATTCTAGCAACGGGATCTAGAGGCCTATAGGGTCTTTAATAAGTGTAATGTGGCCACTAGAGCCAATTAAATATTGTAAAAGTACTCAAAAGTTGGAGTTTGCCCATGTTGGCAACTTAGGCCTAGTAAGGCTTGTAAGGGAATCTAAGGGTTTTTTAGGGGGTTAATGGGGTAGTAGACCCTTGAAAAGGTTAAGGAAATATTGTAAACACCTTAATGATAAAAGGTTGTCAAAGTTAATACTTTAGTGTCAACTAGACAACAAATCTCAGTTTTTAACTAACCAGTAATAGTCATATAACTGACTGTTATGGTTGTGCAGGGAAATACCAGCCTTGAAAGGCTTATTAGAGGAGGGTAGGAATGTGTAGATGGTAAGTAGGGATGGTGGTAGTCAAACCACACAATGTAGTGAAGTTTTAATCAATAAAACAAAACTATTCTCTACAATTTTGTTCTCTGTTCCACGGTACAGTAAAAAATAGTAAATTATCATGGTAGTTTGTAATGTGATCTTGGCATAGAAATGATATAGAGAATTTTATTTATTGTTATCCATTCTTTCCATGCATTCTTTTATTGTTCCATCGTGTCTTAGGGCAAGAAGATTGGACTGGTGTGTTCAAACCAGTGACTGGTTAGACACTGTCAACATTTCATTGTTTTGAAGTTTTTTGAATGCTGAATCTCTCCTACCCTTTGTGGTCACTGTGATTGGTGGGAGAGAACACTCATGTAATATATTACTTTTTCCATACTTATCTTATGCAGGAGATTGAAGAATGTGTTTGAAGAACCAAGAATGGTTGTAATCACTAACAGAGATTAAACCCTGATTTGACACTAGTCAGTTGTGAAGTGAATTTCTTCAAGGATGGAAGGGTTTGGTGATGGATTCTCCTTGTAGGGGTCCATAGTGAAGTTTTTGTGTAGTTGGTTTGGTCTAGAGTGGATTGGAGAGGTCTTTTTGAACAAACCCTCATGGAGTGACCCTAAAACAAAGGGTTTAGTGGCTAGATAAATGGGTAAGAGATAAAGTCTTATAAACTTAAGAATCTTATGTTTTGAAACACTAGGGAAGATTGTTTCATCCTTTGGATTCATGAGAGTAAGTGGAGTTAGGGTTTTCTTTGTAAATGAGGAGTATTAGGCCTAGTTTGGGGGTTACAAGAGTATTGGATCCTGGGTATGGTCGAAAGGAGTCTATAATAAATCTTAGGGAGGATTTAAAGATCCCAAAAGGGTATCTGAATCATGTTTTATTTTTGTTAGTTGTCTGGGGAATGTTGGAGAAAAGGGCAAAACTTTGACTAGTGTAAGCTACTAGCTTTAAGGGATAAATGTGAGAGTTGGGTAAGGAATTGGTTATCCAGACTTAATGGATTGATGGAACATGGTAGATAGGCCATAAAGAGATGATTAAAAAATTTAAAATGAAGGTTGAAGTCTTGAGTGAGGATATGGTGTTTGGGAAGCACTGGGGGCACTTGGGGTAGCTTAGAAGGTGCTTCCTTGAGGGACTTTGGAAGTAAGAATTTGTTACAATGGGAGATAGATTGCTGTCATACATGATCAATGAGGTCACCAACCACCACCTCTGCATAAGATACATAGGAAAGAAATAAAAATTCAAGTATGTAGTTGCAAGTCATGTTGGTTATTTGAACATCATAATAAGCTTTATAGTTTCATTTTCTAGATGCTTATGTCAGAGGGGGCTTACAATAATAAATCGTGTAATAATATAGACTAGCACTTGCACCACCAGAATGCAAGGGTTTCACTGATAACAATGTATATAAAATATCATACAAGTTAAGTATTATAATTTCTTGCAAAGTATTTGATCAAATGCAAGATATGGGGTACAGAGTAAAGGTGAAGATTTTGTCATGCTCTTCTCTTAGATTCTAATGTCTAGCATGAAACTAGATGACATTTCCTTTCTTTCCATTCTATCTACTTGCAGTCATTTAGGGCTAGTGGTAGAAGGTCGTCAATACTTATATAGGATGAGAGAACACTATGGAATCATTTCAAAGATGGAACATTGTGTATGCATAGTTAAATTTAAATTTCTTCCATTTGATCACTCTCACTTGCCCACTCACTCTTTCTCCTTGAACTACTGATGTCTTTTTTGCAATATTTGAACACATAATTATGAAAACAAATTAAAATAATGCATTATGTTTACTCTTCTACATTTTCTAAAGCGTTCTTTCCATCGTTGAAATGATTACTTCCTAATTTCATATTCTCAACTACAAGTCATCTCAGATTGTTTTACACAACCCAAAATAACATAATGTTATCTGGTTATACCTATATTTACAAGCTATTTTACAATTTCCATGACCAAAATCAACTGTGTTTAGGGCTATCCATCAAAACATCTATGTTCGCACTAATGAAATTAGATAAATGGGAAATCTTATCATTGAAGCCAGATTCATTTTCACTTACATTACATTACTTCCACTCTAACGAAGGGACAGATCCACGTACTTTTTTGAATAAGCTCAAATTAAATTAATATCAAAATTTATTCTTACCTAGCAACAAAGAATGAATAGCTATCTAAATACCATGATTGAATTGTGTCTTCATTGTTTGAAACACAATTTCAACGAAGGCTCTGAAATCTACATCCATAACAAATTTTTGTAGGTAACCACTTCCTCCCGTGGCATTATCTAGAATGGAACCCAAGTTGAAGACACCCTATAGTTTGAAGTCATCAGCCAACTTCAAAGGGGTATCAAGTGGGTTAAATGAAACACTGTTTACAACATATCTCTACTTCCCATTGATCATAGGAGAATAGTTTGCAAGTCTGATGGTTCTTGAGGTAGTTATGTTTCCATAGTGGTAAGATCCTTGTGGATTGGGCTGAGGGACACTTGCAGTAAGGCTCCATCTACACATGAATTATAACAATAATCATAAATCTCATAAAATGTACACTACTTCAACACATAAGAATAGACTGACCTAAAATCTAACAGTATTCATATTAACTACCCTAGGAAAGCAAGTTTTGACATAAAAAAATATTAAGAAGATGAACTTGATGCTTATAAGAATTGCATACCTGATGGATCTTTCCTGGTTCAAGGACCAATCAACTTCATTAGTTGGGCCCCAAGGTAGAGGTCTGAAAGGAGGGGTTTGTGAATTTTTGTAACTGAGAAATCCAATGGAGGTTAGTGTGGGGGATGTAAATCATGTGGATACAACAATGTAGTAGCCCTCAAGAGGTTGATCTGTAGTCACCAAAATAGAGTAGGACTGACCCAAATGAATATCTAGAGAATCATATGTGTTTTGAACTGTGTGGGAACCTTCTACTTCCACAAGCTTCATTTTATGCCCCTGAATCCTAAAATTGAGGGAACTTGCCAAACCCACATTGGAAATGTAGAAATGATAATTTTTCCCTGCACAAAAAATATGACATTGACAATTACAAAATTTTCAATCTATGACAAGGCTACAAATGTTATATTTGCTTGTAACTTCAGAGTTTGGCTTACCTTGGTCTACTATAAATGATGTGTTGTTTGAGCCTGGATGTACTAGACATCTGGATAAGGAAGGAGAGCTTATTAATATTAAAAAAAAAAATTAGCCTTTTTTATATATGTAGTTATTTGTTGAATTGACATTGACCATAATGTATTAAATTTTTTTTTTCTCGGCAATGGTGGAATGTCGTGAGGACCTAGACCAATTGATATTGTTTTATTAAAAATTTGAAACTGAGATTTTGATGGCTTATTATAGGATGCTTTCAGCCCTTAAGTTCGGAGTTCTATTTTGGGCCACCTTCAGGAGATAGTTGTCAGAGGGCAAGTGATATAGTTTTTCCCTCATAAAGTGGGTCCATGAGTAGGACTCTAAACTGTACGGCTAAAATGCTCCACATGGTTATTCTTAAAGTGGGGCTATTAAAATGTTATGAAGCATACAACCAGTTTTGTTGTTTTCATATTGCATTATATCATGAAACCTCTTACTTGGTTAACATAAAATAGCTCTTGGTCAAGCTTATTAGTTTTTTTCATAAAATGTACGGTTCTGGATTACATATTAACAAACTCAATTATCTATTCAGGGAAGTTTGTCTAGATTCACTGCTCATATTTTGGAAAATTTATACACATCAAACATTGAGAAAAGAATTATTTAAACTGGTGTTAGTTTTTGTTAGACACATCAAACAGTGAGAAAATAATTATATACACTTGTGTTAATTTTTGGTCCAGTCTAAATCAAGAGCTCCATGCCAGTTCCTCTTGCTTATTGTTGTTGGTAAAAAGCATATACACCAATCTGGTAAGATAGAATCAGAAAATATCTGATTTCAAAATTTTTGATTATTTACTGGTTTGTGATTAGGATGCAATTGGAGGTTTTTTGTTTTATTGTCTATTTTTTATTAGTTTTTTGGGTGCACATTACTCGATGCCTATAGAGACCATAGTAATATTCAGTTAGGAAAGCATGTTGTAGATTGTATTTGGAAGATAAAACCAAATGACCCTGGAACTTATGTGTTGTTGTCAAACATATATGTTGAAGCAGAGATGTGGGATCATGCTGTAGATGTGACAAAACTGATGAAAGATGGGGGAATGAGAAAGGATCTAGGTGCAAGCTGGATTGAGGTAAAGAAAAAAGTTCATGCAAATATATTCCTTAAACATGCACCATAAAAATAACTACATTATAAATTATTTAAAGATAATCCATGGAGATGAACACATAAATTTTATAAAGACATAAAAACTACAGAAAATAAATGCAAAAGTTACAATCATCTACATGAGTGAAACTAAAAAAGTCAATTTGACATACAGTGCCAATCCTATTCACTACTCATCTCAATTTCAATTTCACATCATTACATATATCAAGTGTGGTAGTATGTCAATAAGAAAGTATCCCATATCAAACTTATACAAATTACAATAATAAATTAGAAAAGTGCAATGATTTACATCATGAAGATAGTCTACTAAAAGAGTACAATCGCCCATATTTGTAAACCATACCTGGCAATGACCTTTTCTTGTAATAGGCACATAAGTATGGTTTCCCTTGAATTTTTTAACATCAACACCTCCAAAAACAATCTCTAAGATATCTTTCACACATTTTGTCAAACAGTAGACATGCTTTGTTTATGCTTCCAAGTTTCAAACATAACTCACCCACCTACTACTTTTCCATATACATAGAAGGGAAATAGAAATAGTTCCATATCTGATCCTTCACCTAAAACTCATATGTGAAGTTCCTGCCTAATGAGAATGGGAAATTGGTTCCCAACAAGCCATCTTTCCGTGATTTTCTTCTTTATTGGATGCCATCCCTAAACAATCAAAAAATATACCCATTTCAAAAAATGCCAACAAAAATCACATATAAATATGCAAGAGTCACTGAAACAATAATCACACTTAGATTCTGCACAGTGCATGAAATAATGAAAAATATAGACTCCTACTTGATTCTTCCAAAGATGGGGTTGCACGTTTGTTTCCACCCTTTGTATCCTCAATACGTAGAATGGGCAGAGAAGAAGCCCTGCGTTGACTATGACAGTGGAGGAGAATTGCTTACCCATCAAAAAATGTTGGCATTTGTTATAATCAACTACCAATAACAACCACAACTTATGGCTGACTCTCTGAGATCAAATTTAAAAAAATTAGATAAATAGATGCACGATATAATTTGAAAACTTTTGATAAGATGATCAAAGCACTTACAGTCTCGGATGACAATGTTGTATCCCCTCTATGAGAGCACTAAGAAATGAGAGATCATGTTTCCCTTGCTATCAGAATTAGGATTTACAAAGAGATGAATAGATTTGAGATTGGTAAATAGCCCAAAACAAATTTAGTACCCCTTCCTATCCACCAAATCCAACAACTTCAGATAGAACTCATTTTGCATGCCTTATCTTCAAATAGAACACCAAAATACAAGAATATGATCCATTAAATAGAAAATCCCAGTCGGTCATTTGCGTATGGATAAGTTTTTCCTATACCAACCTATCCAGGAAAATCATGGGAAGTAGCCATGGAATGATCTAGTTGTCATCGCAAGCATCTCAGGTATCTGCAAGCTACTATGTGTTCTGCAAATAGCTCAACTGCTCTGTGTCAAAAACTCAAGATGGAAGTCGATCACTTACCGCTAAATCACCAGGTGGACATTTGTAAATGAATATGTTTTGAAAGCATCTGAGTGTCCATCTTCGTAGTGGAGGAAAAAGGTCATTTGTAAATGGATATGTTTTGCAAGCATCTAAGTGTAAATCATCACGGCAGAGGAAAAACAATCGGCGACAAAATTCATCTGATTGCTGAATAGGTCATTTTGTCTAAAGTGGCAATTTAAAGGCAAAGGATGGTCCAAGGGGAATAGCCTAATTGGCTAATTAATGCAAAGTAACACCTGAAGATAAATATCGAAAGTAATCATTGACCAGGATGTCATTGGTGATTACTTTGGATATTTATCTTCAAGTGTTTTTTTTAAACATTCCATGTCGGTCAAAATTTTGACTAACTATGGTCAAAACCCTCACCAAGACTGATCTACATATCAACCATTCTATGTCAAAATTTAGCATCATGGGTTTGGCATCCTTGTTGGATGGACTAAACATTTTGATTGACATTGGTCAAAATTTTGACGAATAAAATTGCCAATTGTAGATGTCACTTTCGACTAAGATTAGCGTAGAACATTTAACCTTAACAATGATGTGTCAAAATTTTGACTAGAAAAATAGTGACAAGACCATTGATGGATCATTCGACCAATCATGGTAGAAAATTCAACCATTTTTTGTCGAAAACAGGTGCCAATTCTTCTAGTGCTCGATCATGTTTACTTGTACTCCAAGGTGAGGTCAAAACTATCTCCTTGGCTGTTATTTCTCTACTTGTTTACACAAGATCACACTCATGGTTATCATGTCTTTGAATGCTCAATACTGGTGTACTCTTGCAACATCAACTCGAAACAATGTTTAGGTCATCTTAGCTTTTGTGCCCCGATGCTTACATTAGTTTCTCATATATTATCCAATGAAATCCATATTCATATTGTTATGGTCACAGTGGTACTAGTAAGGATTGTATCAACTCCAATGTTCCAAAAATGCTCCATGATGAAAATTTTCAATGCTAAAGGTTCAGTGACTACACCTTAGGTTGCATTTGTGGTAGTTTTGCATTGTATCTGCATGGTGTTGAAGCCTACATAATCTCAATTTATCTCTCTAATGTGAAGGATCTAAGGTTCTTATCGATCAATCTTCCTTTTTCCCAGTGGTTAGTTGTGCATTGATTGACATGAAAATGACACCCCTCGCTTATTTGACTGTCCTGATTCCATTTTCAGGATTGAAATCAAAATATGAAATCATTTTACATGTCATTTTTGTCTTTTGACTTTTCAGTCAACTACAGCTGACCACTTGCACTATCAGTTGTCTGGAGTCCAAACCAATGGAAATCTCTCATTCTTTTCTTCTAAGCAATCCTCCTATCATACTTTTGGTAAATCTTGGTCAAACATGACCTCCCATCAAGTACAAATTCTGTCCTAACCACTTGGGACCTATTTCTAATCAAATCAGCTTCTTCTTGCATCATGTTATCAATCAAATTGCTTTCGACCACTGGGGCACCTAGCCATATTTTGATTTTTCTCCTGAGGGGGCAGGATCAGGACATCAACATTCCAGTGATCACATCCTCAATCAAAATCCCATCACTTGGGGCATCTCGGCTTCATCACATCAAATCAAGTTGAGATCATCTTAAATCAAAGACAACCTAATCAATGGTCACATATAGTGGTGAATACACTCAAAACTAGACGAGATCAGTCTTATATGAACTATTTATTATTGAAACTAGAAACATTGATCAAATTGGCTTCATTGCTTCAAATCAAGTCAATTTTCTTGTTAATCAAATCTCTTAATGGTAATCAGTTTCATCACTTCAAATCAAACTGATTATTCATTCAAACCAATCAAAAGGCCTAAGAGTTCTAGATAGATGTTCAGTTTCATCGCTTCAAATCAAATTGAGCATTCTATTTTATATCTTTTGATCAATCTTCATCCAATCAACCTTAGAGTCGGTCCTCTTCAAAATAATGGTTTCATCACTTCAAATAAAACTATTATGGGTCTTATCACTAACAGGTCTTTGAATCAATGCGTTGATTGTACATCAATTCAAAGAGGGCCAAATGTAATGACCTAAAAATCGTCATCCAAACCCTAGACCCCTAATCTCAATCACATATCAAGAAACCCTAATCTTGATTATTCTAAGCCCTAAACCAAACAGGAAATTCATCAATTTCAAGTTGATCTGACCTGAATCCTAGGTCCTAATTAATCATCCTACTTGATTAATTAATTAATTCCTTAAAATACAATACATTGGGAAATAAACCTTAAGTTAATTATTTAATTGATATTCTAATATATTAATTAAATAAAATTGCTAAATTATCAATAAAATCCAAAAAAGAATTAAATTAATTAATAAAATCAAAATGTGCATTTAAAATCAGTTAAATCTTTAAAAATGCATATGATGTCATCAATTTCAGTTAACTGATTATCAAATTGGAAACAAACCTATTTTATTCAGTTAACTTATTCTTATCTTTTCTCATTTTGGAAACAAAGTTGTTGACTAAAAAATGATTTTGGAAGTTTTCAAAATAACTGATCAGTCATTTCAATAGATTGACTCTTTCGACCAATCATCATCTTTGCACATAAATTATGCTTCTTCAATCGAATCCAAGTCACTCTTTTCTTTCAATTTTGACTGTCGATTCGAGAGATATTTCTATAAAATATAAACTCTTTTACTTCAAAAGGGTCCTAAATTTTAGCTATTGTTATTATGCAGTTTTTAGTTTCTTGTATCTCATAGCTTTCAATTTTTTTAGCATTGTTAATTGTTAGTTTACTTTTGTTAAGCATGCAAACTATAATCTTAGAGAACATTTGATTTTGGGTTTTAAAATGAACAAAAACATTTCAATTTGGTGTTATAAAATCAGTCTAATTAGCTTTGGAATCAATCTTGCATTTGCATGTCATATAGAGGAATCATTTCATTTAGTTTCAAAATCCTTCATTTAGAAAAAGTGTAGTCATTTTTTCTTGCGATGACGTGAGAGAAAGATTGAAACTCCTACCTACTAGAAGGCAATATATCAGTTTAGGTTAGTCTCTTTCTTATCGCATTTATTTTAAAATAACCATGTAAGGATCTATTGAAGTGTGTGTTGCACCTACAGGTGCAGAAGCCATATTTCACACGCACAGGAAGGAGTCCCTTTAGAGTAAGAGGGAATGGATTTGGTTCCCAAGGAGACTTAATTCAGGATCAACATAGACATGTAGGTAATAACAGTGGTTTTAACAATAGGGTTAATTTTATAGGAAGGAGGCCAAACTTTAGAGGAAGAACACAAGGGAGAGGAACTATCAAATGCTTAAATTGTAACCAAGAAGGAAAAATGGAAAATAGATGTCCAGAGAAGGCAAGTATAATTTGAGTGGGAGAGAGGAGGATAAATCTGGTTCAAGAATCAGATTGTCAAAGCATTTAATCATGCCAAAGTGTAAATGCTCCCGATGCATATGGCTACCCTGAGAGAGGAGAGGCTCTAATGATCAGAAGAGTATTAACTACCATGAATATGCCAGTCAAATAACCTCCACAAAGGAAGTCACTCTTGAAGACAACCTGTAAATCAAGAGGTAAGGTTTGGAAAGTGTAATTGACTTTGTATCTACTAAGAATTTTGTATCTTTTGAAATGGTAGAAAAACTTAAAATGAAAAAATTTCTCACCCTTCTCCCTATAAGGTATCTTGGCTAACCCAAGGTCAGAAATAAATTGTAGAAGAGCATGCTTGGGTGGAATTTAAAATAGGATCCTATAAAGATACACTATTGTTTGATGTGGCTAAAATGGATGTTTGTCATCTCCTACTTGGGAGACAATGGAAATTTGATCTCAAAGAATACCATGATAGTTTTAGAAATACATACTCCATAACAAAAGATGGGAAGGTGATTGAAATACTACCTCTGATGGAGGATGAAGTGGAACCTAAGGGAAAAGAAGCCAAAGTGCTAGTGATGGAAAGAAATGAATTTATGAAGGAAGTTTCTAAAGAAGAAGTGTTTTTTTCATTAATCCCTGTCCCAAGAACCATAGCAGTGGCTAATGAAGGAGATGAAAAACCAAGGAGAGAAAGCTTAGTAGATCCTGTAGTACAACACTTACTAGACTAGTATAAGGAAATCATTTCAGGTGGAATTCCAAGGTCACTACCTCTTGTCAGAGACATAATTCATTGTATGTACTTCATCCCTGGGTCTACACTTCCTAACAAGGTAGCATACAAGCTTACACTCCAACATAATGAAGAGATGGCCAGACATATTGAGGAGTTACTAGAATCAAGACTCATAAGAAAAAGTATAATCCCTTGTGTAGGACCTATAATCCTTGCACCTAATAAGGAGAGAACTTAGAGGATTTGTACAAATTCAAGATCCATCAAAACAATAACAATCAGGTATTATTTTCCCATTCCAAGAATTGAAGATTTTCTTGACTATTTGGGGGGTGCTAAATACTTTACTAAAATTGATCTAAAAAGTGGATATCACTAGATTAGGATAAGTCCATGGGATGAGTGGAAGGAAGCCTTTAAAAAAATAAGGGCTTATATGAGTGGAAATTCATGCCATTTGGCTTGTCTAATGCCCCTAGTACATTCATGAGGCTCATGAATGAAGTCTTGAGGGACTTTATAGGAAAATTTGTGATTTTTTACCTAGATAATATACTAATCTTTAGTAGATCAAAGGAGGATCACCTAAAACACTTGGACATGGTCCTAAAGAGGCTAAATTTGGATGATTTAATGATAAACATTGACAAGTGTATGTTCATGCAAGAGGAGATAATCTACTTGGGTTTTGCAATCTCACATGGTGAGTTGAAAATGGATCGGGAGAAGGTAAGAACCATAATTTCTTGGCCTACCCCTAGGACAATGGGAGATGTCAGAAATTTTCATGGGTTTTCCACATTTTATAGGAAATTTATAAAAGGATTTAGTCATAATTGTGCCTCGATGCTTGAAACCATAAAAGGAGGGAAAAAGTGTAAATTATTTTGGACTAATGAAGCGGATAAATATTTTGAGACCTTGAACAAGAAGGTGGCTCAACAACCAATCCTTTCTCTACCAGAATTAGAAAAGATTTTTCAAGTGGAGTGTGATGAAAGTCACATGGATATATGAGTTGTTCTTAGCCCATAGAAATTTTAGTGAAAAATTAAACGAATCAAAAAGAAAATATTCCTCATATGATTTGGAAATGTATGCTCTAGTCCAGTCTTCAAACAAGTGGAGGCACTATTTTATGCCAAAATAATTCATTTTATTTATTGAAAACAAGGCACTAAGTTTTATAAACAGTCAGAAAAAAATAAACCACAGACATATGAAGTGGGTTGAGACATTGTAGTCCTATAGATTTTCTCTCAAGCACAAGAAAGGAGTAAAGAACAAGGTTGTTGATTCCCTGAATAGAAGGGTGTTGATAGTTACACAAATCAAGTTGGAGAGTGTGGGGATTGAAGTGTTGAAGAACATGTACCAAGATGATGAAGACTTTGGTGAGATCTATCAGGTATGCACATCATTTAGTGAGAGATATCATATTGAGTTCTCTGAATTTTTGATACATGATGGTTTTATTTTTAAATGGAGGTAGTTGTGTATCCCCAAACTCTCCATGAGGGTTAACATAATCAGGGAAAAAACTATGGGGCCATAGAAGGACACTTTGGTCTTGACAAGACCCTATAATTGGTGAAGAGAAACTATTTTTGGCCCCAAGTAAAAAAATGGATGTTATAAAGTTTTTGGAAGCATGTGTGATTTTCCAAAAGGGAAAAAGGGAGATCCACCAATGTATGACTCTATCAACCCCTTGCCATTCCTTCAAGACCATAGGAGAGTATCAATCTAGATATTTGGTTAGGATTACCTAGAAAAAAGAAGGGATATGACCATGTTTATGTGGTGGTTGATAGATTCAGCAAGATAGATCATTTATTTCCATGTAAGACTACTTATGATGCTTCTTATGTTGCAGATCTATTTTTCAAAGAAATTGTAAGAATCCATAGCTTACCATTGAATATAGTTTTAGATAGGTATGTAAAGTTCATAGGGAACTTTTGGATAACATTATCGAGGAAAATGGGTACAAATTTGGCTTCCTCATTTGCATACCATCCACAAATAGATGGTAAAATGGAGGTAGTAAAAAGGTCATTAGGAAATTTTTTGATATGTCTCACTAAACAACATGTTAAGAAGTGGAATGTAGTTTTAATATTAGGGTTTGACAGATCCAGAAAAATATAAGAATAAATAGTTATATGCAGAAATAAAAGAAGAATAAAAATAAAAATAGATAACACAAAGATTTAACGTGGTTCACCCAAAACCTAGGCTACGTCCACCTACACAATAATCCAACCTTTCTTATTATCCAAAAAAATAGTACACCAACATTACAATGCATAATGCATCTCAGCTGCTTATAACATGCATTTTAGGGCAACCTCTAAAATTGGCCATTTTAGGGTTTTACAATGTCAGTCTTCTTTTTCCTGAAAAAGAAAATCTTTTTTTGAAAGCCACCACAATATCAACACCCACTACATTATCAGTTGCCACAATATCAATAATCTCCCACTTGGAGATTGATCAAGCTCCACACCAAACATTTTACCACAGGAAAAATACTCCTATAATGATATACTGAACATGAGGACTGGTCATTCACCATTTCAATTTGTGTATGGTTTACACCCAAGAGGTATCATGGAGTTGAGAGAAATAAATCAAGGAGAACCAATCAGTGATTATGGTTAAGCATTTTCAATTGCTATCAAAGAGGTACAAGAACAAGTCAAATCTTAGTTACAAAAATCTGCTGATAAATACAAACAACATGATGACACAAATAAGGGGGATGTTCAATTTGTTGTTGGAGACTTAGTCTGGGTGAACTTGAATAAGGAAAGACTCCAAAAGGGAAAATTAAAAAAGTGTTAATCTCTAAGTTTTGTTGATGATTAGTGAACAACACTTAGTCATTTACATAGGTAGTTTTAGTTGGCTATCACTGTGGCCAAGCTAAAACTATGCAAGGCCGAGCAACATTGTCGTGCAGTATTCAGGTTGCCAAGTTGTATCATGCCGAGCCGAGTAGGATACTTAGTGCCGAGCGATAGAAATGTTAAGTGCCAAGCATAACAATTTTTGTATACATGTATGGAATGATTCAAACTTCAAGGATAAGTGTTCAGGCTGACTTGTATAATGGGCAAACTTATGTATGCATTAAATATTTTCCTACGGAGTTAGTTATGCATTTAATTGTTTTATCCTATGCATGATTGTAATTCCTTGGAGACATAAGTATTAGATCTTGATCATTGATCTAGATCTCGCTATCAGACTTAAATAGATATATAAGATTACTTCTAAACCCTATTTTGAAGTGTGTGGAGAAGTGGTGACTATATTTTAAGGTTAAATGCACAGAGGGTTATTTTGTTAAGAAGCAGAGATCAAGCAGAGTGACATCACAGTGAATAGTAGAGTAAAGACATATCAGATTGTGAGATCATAGAAGGTACTGGAAAGAGGAGATCTATCATCAGCATTTGAGTGCATAACGAAGGATAATTACTTGAAAAATTCTAATTATTGTATTAGGTGAAAATCTCTTAACAGAGTGGTTCTAGTAGACCTTTCTAAATCTCCTAACAGAGTGCTTACTTTATTGTAAGTTTAAATCATTTCATAGGGTAGATTGTAATGATATTTAGCTCTTAACCAGGCAGACCTTTAATAGGGTAGATTGCATTTTGTAATAAAAATTTTTAGCCCTAACAGGCACACTTTAGTACTATAGTAGTGAAGAATTCTGTGTGTGTCATCCCCACCCCAGTTTTACCTATTTGGGTTTCTGGGTTACCAAGTTCTTGTGTTATGAGTTATTTATTTCATTGTGTGGATGCTATTTGATATTACATTAGATTCATATATTTATGAATGTGGATAAGTTTGTTTTAAGTGTTTAAATTTGAAGATCTGAGTCACCCCCCCCTCTCAGTATCTTGCTTTCCCATTATTATATTTCCAACAATTTGTATCAAAGCTTAGTTCTCTAGAAAGTTATAATCATCTTGAGAATATAGATCTTGAGATGGAGATCTACAAGATGGGTAAAGTCATTGAGAATCAAAAGATTGATATTCAGCTAGCACTACAACAGCTTGAGACAGCAAGAAAGGAATTAAAGAAGTCCTTGACAGCAAGGAAATATTTGGCCAAACAAATGAATGACACTAATTATCAGGAAGAGGACACCACAAATCTATTTTAGAATGAAGATTCTACTGAGAGTGATGTAACAATAGCAGATCTATTGGAAAAGAACAGTGCACTATGTGAAGAAGTCAGAAACTTGAAAAAGGAACAAGAAACCCAATCAATAAGAATGTGTGAAGTTGTTGAACAGAAAAACAAAGTCGAAGATGACAAGGCTATGGAAAAAGAAGACAAAAGAATGATGACTATTAGACTTGATGAAATAACACATGATGTATAAATAATGATGGCCAATCAAGTTTACATGGAAAATCAAATGCTACTTGTGAATCTAGAGATCAACAGGAAAGACTTGGAGATTGTAAATCTTAGATCTGAGAACAGTCAGTTGAAAGATGAATTGAGATCTAAGAAAGAACTTAACAATAGAGTGAATGATCCCAATGCAGCTTTGAGCTACTTTGAACAACTAGTGGAAACATCAAGAAGAACTAAAGATTCTTCTGGATTAGGTCACATTGAACAACATACAACCACTGAAGAAGGAGAATCATCTATGACAGGTGAAAGAAGGTATGCAAAGCCAAGAAACAACAAACCTGTTTGCCACCTCTATGGGAAACCAGGTGATATAGGAAACATTTTCTGAAGCAAGAATGGTAAGTCCAATCCTAAAACTAAATTTAATGGTTATTTCTTTAACTGTAATAAGTTTGGACACCAAGCACGTGAATGTAAGACAAAGGAAAGAAATGCACATTCCACACCTAGACTTAATGGTAATTGTTATAACTGTCAGAAATATGGTCATAGAGCACAAGATTGCAGATCTAAAGGTAAACAACAATGGACATCAAAGGAACAAGAGAAATCACCAAGAAAATGCAATACTTACAAGTGGGATTACAACACATGGCATAGTTGTTATTACTATGGTGAGTATGGACATGTTACAGAAAACTGCATAAGGACACATTTTAGAGGAAAGTCTAAAAGTAGGATGAATGGAAGCCTAGTTTGTCACAGTTGTCTGAAAATTGGTCGTACAAGGAAAGATTGTAAGACTAGGGTACCTGCTCCTACTATCAAGAATATTAGAGCACAGATGAACTAGACATGGGTTAACAAGTCTGAACCATGTAGAAGTGAAGCTAGTATAGCCAAGGTCACCCAATCTAATGGATCAGGTGATCACGTCATCTCCAACTAAGAAAAATAGGTATGTAAGGAACTGCATCTAAAATTCTTATCTTACATCAATTCCTAACATGAAATGTACCAAAGTCCATATTTGCATATGTTAAGATGCACCAGGATACATTTTAAAGTCAAAAATGCTGAGAAGAACTAATTGCACTATAGGTGTCGAGCACCAGTCATGGACACTAAGGCTGAGTTCTTTAGTGTGTGCTGAGTTTGTTGGTCGAGTAAGTTCTGTGATGGTCGAGTTTAGTGAGCTGAGTGGGATGCAAGTTGTGTTAGAAAGCCGAGGACAGCTGGCTTGCACTAACTCAATGGGCAGAACATTTATTGCTTACCAACCTTGACCTTTCAAAATCTATAAAGGATGAACAGTTTATTCTTCATTTTTACCTTGCGATTTTCACTATTTATGGAGCGATTGAAGAAGTTGCAAAATTTATCTTAATGAAGTTAGCATCGAAGATTTTGTCAGCGTGTCATCGGTAATACTAAGGTGAACAATGCAAAGTGCTACTTGCTGAGGTACTCTGTTCTTCATCTTTCAAACCCTAATTTCAAGATTATGGCTGCAAGCTCTTCTGCACCAGTTAAAAGTATGGAGGGAGAACAAGAGGAAATTTAGTTAGTACAAAGTGATGAATGTGCACCTCTCAATTTTTGAGCCATTCCTGAAAGTGCAATTTAGAGTGATTTGACCGGAGCTCTCTCATCAATTCCACCCAAGGTACTTATGATCCACGATGTTAGATCATGTTATATGGTTAAATTGGTGAAGTAGGTGATAGTGAATTGAGAAAATCCTATAGAAAATTGTGTGTTTATGGAGTTCTGAAGGGAGAATTCAAACATTTAGCCAACAAAGGGTTAACTCATGCCCTAGATTTTCCACAAGGTTTCAAAGACAAATGGATTAAGGTTATTCTTAGCTGAGTTCATGATATGTGTATGTGGTTGGATAATGGACCAGTCAAGATAACTAAAAACATGATTCATCGAGTGACTGGATATCCTGTTGTGAACGGTAAACGGACAATGAGAGATAACAACAAAGAGGAAATTACACTAAACACTGGATCCATATGGAACAATAGAGGTATGACTATCTCTACAATTAAAGACCTAGAACTTGATTTTGGAGTAAGATTAATCACACATAAGTTCTATCAGTTGAGTAGAATGAATAGTGTTCCTTGTACAGTCATTGACCAGGCATGGAAGATTGTTAAGAAGAATCATACATATGATCTTGCTAAGCTACAACAAACTCAACTAACCAAAAACCTAGCATCAATCAGAAAGCCTAAGAGCTCATCATGTAAGTTTGGTTCCTTACTAGTCTGTATATTTTTCTACATTTAGGATACATTTCCTACATTAGGAGATATCATTTGGAAAAAGGATAGACCCATTACAGTTCAGACAAGTGAATGTATTTATAAATTAGGAAGTAATTTCAATAGCATTATGGGGAGCTAATTTGTGGAATTTAAAAAGAGAATGAGATTAAGGACTAGGATTCCTAGATAACTAGTGGAGAAGCACTATGAATAATTTTGTTTTTTGGTGGATACGGATAACACATATATCCAGGCTGTGACACCCAGGGTAGCATGTTTACAACCATTTCCCTATGAAATTAACATTGATGAAGCATCAGCAACCATCATTGCACTCCTAGCCAAGGCAATTGATACTACAGCAGAAAGATTTGGTAATTTTGATGAAGCTAAAGTAAAAATTTCAAGAAATTTAAAGGAGGGAACCATGGAGAGGAAAAGGAAGAAAATTGTGAAAAATATAAAGAAAATGGTTGGTTTAGGAAGTGATGAAGAACTTGAGGATGCACCTTTAGGACTATCCACTTGACAAGGAGAAGATATGTCTACAGAAGAGGAAGTCGGTGCATCTGAGGAGATCACTAAGAAAGCTAAGGGTAAGAAACCATCAATTGTCATAGTAACCAAGCTGAGTAAAGCTAAATCTAAGGTTACACCTCCTGCTGCTAATCGTCTGAGGACTAGAGCATCTACTGTTACTTCTCCAGCAGTACAAACAAAAGTGTATAGAAAGAAGAAGGTTGGAGAAAGAAGTTCTAGAAAGGAAGCTAAAATTGCTCCTAAGGCCGAGCCGAGTAAACTAGTAAAGAGACCAAGGAGGAGACTACAATTAGGGAAAAATAGTGATGATGAAAAGACTGAGATTGATGAACCCAGCAACATACCTACAGAAAAATTCAAGAAACCAGCTAGTATTTATGAGGTATGTGACAATTTGAGAAACTCAGTAGGGTTAGCTACTTTCAAATTCATTAAGTATGAGAAACTGAGTATTGGAGACAAGCATAAAATTCAGGAAGCACTTTTAGATATGATGAGTAATTTCAAGTTAACTCCTACATAGATAGGAAACCATGTGCTGAATGAATTATATGAGTTTCTTTCAAGCAAATGGGAATTTTCACTTACTACAGAGAGACAGATCAGGGAAGGTACTTTAGCCAAGGTGATACTTGAGTTGACTTCAAAACAAAGAGCAAAATTCATTGAGGAATATAAGAATAGGTTTGTTCCTAAACTTAGAGGTTATGTTGTTTTGAAAATGATATTGAAGGATTAGTAAAATAGAGTACAAGGATTTGGAAGGAAATCTTTGGATTGATAGTTCCAAAAGACAAGAAATTTGTTGAAGGAACATCTGATCAAAAGGCTAAAGAAATTGAGATCACCCCTGAGCCACAGATGACTAAAGATGCATTAGACTCAACAAATTCTATTGATATGACTTTAGATAGTCCAATTGACTTCATAATTGATGATTCCAGCAATTTAAATACTGAGGAACAAGATATGCCAAGTGGTACTAACACTGATTTGCATATTGAGGAAATTGAGACTGAAGGAGGAAAGACCACTGCATCTGAAGAGAAAATTGATGAGATAATTGAAGTAATCAATGATCAGATAGGCAAAGAGAAACAACAAATAGATGCACAAGAGGTAACTTCACAAAATCCACCTATTTTAGAGGTTGTCAAAATAGTTTTAGATAGTGGTGTAGTGATGAAGGATAATGTTGACAAGCCTAAGGAACAAGAGGCAGTGCAAGTGTTGGTTGATCTACCACACTCTGCATCATCCACTCCCACAGGTCCTAAAACTAGAGGTATGCCTGATCCACAGAAAATCTTGATAGAATTGAAAGAGGCAATGGACATTGATACTGTCACAAGAAAAGGTATTGATAAGATGCAGCCTATCATCAGTTCACCTGAGTTGAAGAGAAGGAGATTTTTGAAGAAGAAGTCTCAAATTCTAGATGTCACATTAGATGAGGTAATTGTGATTCCATAATGGGATCCCAATGAATTGTCTTTTGAACAAATAGGGACTCTTCAAGAATTTCTTAAGAGGAAGAAGAGACAGGAAGAAGTGAAAATTGAATAGAAGCAAAAGCAGGTGTTGCATGACATCAAGGATATCTTTGCAAAGGATTTTCACTTAGAAGATGAAATGCCCCAAGCTCCAATTATTGATCAGTTAGTTCATATTGCACAAAAGGTAACTGATGATGATATAAATAGTAATGAAAAACTCCTACAATGGTCTTAGAGGAGATTCGAGAGCAAAGTTCAAGAGAAAATCTTAGAAGAGATTGTAACAAAATATGTTGAACTTTCTACTCTTGTAGAAATTTTGGAGAAAGTTACAACAAACATTTATTATTTGTATAGGAAGCTATGTGATGTTGAATTCTTCACAAAGGATGATCTATAGCTTGTTGAGAAGCTACAGTTAGATTTGAAATCAATTGGCAATACTTTGGGTAAGGATGCTAACTCTAGCTCCTTACATTCTACTAAGTTGATCAATGCACAATGAAGAATAGCTGAGATTATGGCTAAAGATGGTCGGATTAGGGCCAAATTGATCACTATTCAGACAAGCCTATTGCCTCACTTGGAGGTAATACAGAAGGAACTTTCAGATACAAAGGATTTATCACAGAGAAATGCAAATCTCTCAACTGTAGAAATTTTAGTGAGTCTAGCTGTCGAGCTAAAGATAAAATTGGAAGTTATGAATATTTCCAAGGATAGTTGGGATGCTACATTTGCATCCACCCTACAGCTTCATAAACAATTTTTGGATAAGTATAACTTAACCCCACTAGCAATCAGTGACAAAAACAAGGGGGAAGTTGGTAAGGAAGTTGCTAAGGAGATAGTATGATACATCAGTATAGAACATGTACATTTGTATATATTTTGAAGGCATGTATTCTATGTAACTTTTGTATGAATAATTTTGAGTATATTCCTAGGGGGAGTACTTCATATACTTAGGCAACATTTTGATGGAATGAAATGAAGAAATGATAAGTGTATTTTTTCCACTAATATCAAAGGGGGAGATTGTTAATCTCTAAGTTCTGTTGATGATAAGTGACCAACACTTAGTCATTTACTTAGGTAGTTTTAGTTGGCTATCACTGTGGCTAAGCTAAAACTATGCAAGGCCGAGAAACATTGCTGAGCAGTATTCAGGTTGCCGAGTTGTATCATGCCCAGCCGAGTAGGATACTTAGTGCCGAGCGACAGAAATGTTAAGTGTCAAGCAGAACAATTTTTGTATACATGTCTGGAATGATTCAAACCTCGAGGATAAGTGTTCAGGCTGACTTGTATAAGCTTTTTGGGCCAACTTATGTACACATTTAATATTTTCCTATGGAGTTAGTTATGCATTTAATTTTTTTATCCTATGCATGACCTATTTTAATCATTAATTGTAATGCCTTGGAGACATAAGTATTAGATCTTGATTGTTGATCTAGATCTCGCATCAGACTTGAATAGATATATAAGATTGATTATAAACCTTATTTTGAAGTGTGTGGAGAAGTGGTGACTGCATTTTGAGGTGAAATGCATAGAGGGTTATTTTCTTAAGAAGCAGAGATCAAGCAGAGTGACAGCATAGTGAACAGCAGAGTAAAGACATATCAGATTGTGAGATCATAGAAGGTACTAGAAAGAGGAGATCTATCATCAACATCTGAGTGCATAATGAAGGATCATTACTTGAAACATTCTAATCATTGTATCAAGTGAAAATATCTTAACAGAGTGGTTCTAGTAGACCTTTCTAAATCTCCTAACAGAGTTCTTACTTTATTGTAAGTTGAAATCCTTTCACAGGGTAGATTGTAATGATCTTTATCTCTTAATTGGGCTGACCTTTAATAGGGTAGATTTCATTTTGTAATCAAATTTTGCAGCCCTAATAGAAACACTTTAGTATTGCAGTAGTGAAAAATTTTGTGGGTGTCATCCCCACCCTAGATTTGCCTATTTGGTTTTCTGGGTTACCAAGTTCTTGTGTTATGAGTTATTTATTTCATTGTGTGGATGCTATTTGATATTACATTAGATTCATATATTTATGAATGTGGATTAGTTTGTTTTAAGTGTTTAAATTTGAAGA
>MU223404.1:178698-190109 GCA_018584345.1 Thuja plicata
AATTCCCCCCCCCCCCCTCTCAGTATCTTGCTTTCCCATTATTGTATTTCCAACACAAAGCTCATGCAGAGAAAGATAGGACCCTATCAGAACCTTAAGAAGTGTTGATAGAATGCTTATAAAATTCAACTCCCTCCTGATCTTGGTCTATCTCCTATCTTTAATTTTTTTATCTAACCCCATACAAAAGTGATGTGGATGTAGATGATAACTCTGCTATACAGGAAGTCCTTACTGATGATGAAATCCAAAAGCATGATCCACCAATCCTGGATAAGATCGCAGACACTAGGATACAAAGAAAACAATAAATAGATAATACAATGAGTATTTGGTCCATTGGAAAGACAAACCTAAGTATGAGGCAATATGGACGACTGAACAACAAATTGTGAACCATGGTGCAGATTTCAATCAACTCATCTCAAGAGGGCTTGAGATCTTCTCTCCATGGGAGTATAGTGTAGGACCACCCATCTCTAATCATGAGGATGATGGATAGTATGAGAGACATGTTTTATTTCCTCTCTTATGTTTTTTTTCATGTTTTTAATAATGATCTCCTATTTGTGTAACTCTATGTCATGGATAGGTGCATTATAAACCACCCTGGACATAAGAGACAAGGGTCAATAATATTGATTCCTTAGGGATTTTAGGTCCTTTAGGATTTATTTACATGTTTTCAAAAAAATATATCCAACCCGAGGTCTAGAGGGGTCAATTTTTTTAGGAAGTGCAACTTTTCTTGTAATTGTGTAATAGTTATAAAAAATGCAAATCTTGCATTTTGACATCATTGACAACATTTTCTTGCAATAATGCAAATTTCCTCCCAAAGGATCTAACTTTCAAATTTTGGTTATGAATCATTAGGGGAAGGTATATTTACCTCAAATAAACCATTTCCAGTGGTTGGGAGATGATTCTACATAGTGGTGTAATTGCAAGCAATAGAATTGATTCAAATTTCCTGCAAATTTGATGTTCATGAGCATGTATGGATGTGTGGTGACCTCTAATTGATTTGGAAATTTTTTTCATTTGATTTATTTTCATTCTAAGTTTGTTATTAATTTTGAAGCAAAAGGTTTTAAAATTTATTTAGTTTTTCATTTCAGTGGACTGTGTCTCTCTATGAAACCCTCTGAAATCAAGGGTTGGCCTCCAAGTGGCTCTAACTTGGACTTCCACAATAAAATATTGATGAATATCTAGGGGATGAAAGTTATGCCATTTTATTTTATATTCTATAAGGTAGGAGTTTGGATTTGTAGGGGTCATTGGGAAATCTGATGCCCTAGGTAGACATTTGTATGTGGCTACCTACTATGATATGAAGATGTTTAAGTTTTGAGAGTTGTGTGTGGAAAAAAGGGTATAACTGTGGATTTCATTATTTTTTGGATGTCTCTTGAAGGAATTATTATTGGATTAGAGTAACAGATATTGTAGGTGGTATTCCCTTTGAAAACTAAGACCTAGTAGCCCTATTAGGGCTCTGGTCTTTTTTGAATTTGAACCCTTGTCTTTGAAGTTTAGAAGAATCCCCTCTAGGAGATTGTGTAATTTGATAAAGGGTGTCAGAATATCATGTTTTTTTAGTTGATACTTTAGAGGAATTCAAATTTGTGTCCCCAAAACTAGTGGGTTAGGACTACAAGCCTAAATAGGCCTTAGTGAAGCGACTACCCCTTATCACTTTGCAAGACCTTTTCTAATGCATGAGTTGTGTGGTTTAGGTAATTTTGGGAGGAAATACATGGAAATTTGAGTCATGCTAGTAGGAGGAACATTTGATGATAATTTTATGTCTAATCAAGCCCTTGAGTCCTTTTGTGAGCGGATTTAGTGAGGAGAGATCACTAAGTGGTGATGAAGTGTTTCCTAGAAGTGTTTGTGTGGATTTACCTTAGTATGTGGAGCCTTGTCTTGTGAACACCATCTCTTTGAAGGTTGTAGGTTGTTAGGGGTTATTTGATCCTAAGTAAGAAGGGATTTGCATCATATCCAATATCAGATATATTTTCTCTTAGGTATTTTCTTCAGCCAAGTGTACTGACACATAAGCCTAGTAAAAAATCAACACATACTTTTTTGCATTTTGGGGCGGATGAAAAACACATTTTTTTACATTGCCACTTTTTGACTCCCCGTGATCCTACACATATCCTAAATCAATCAAATTATGTAAATGTAAATACTAGAGAAGAAATAGAAATGAAATATGTGCACCTTGAAATGAAATCTGGATGATAGAATTTCAGATCTAATTTGTGGACTATCACTATGTTGTAGAAACTTGTAACTGTAGATACAAGATCTCGAGACTGTAATCTTCTGTTCATGAAACTTTCACTAATTTTATTAGGGTACATAAAGGCTGAAACATTTTGTACCCATGTACAAAGCGTTTGGAACATTCTATGCCCAGGTGATTTTTCTTGAATAGATTACAGGCTACCTATATCAGTCTTGAGATACCTCATGTTCACTCACAAATAATTATGTAGCCTTACAAACATGAAAATATGTGTATTAGTGTGTGTGTGTGTGTGTGTGTATTTAGGTGTTTTCTTTAGTTAACCCCCAATTTTGATGATTTCCACCACATAGGTAGAAAATAATTAGAGATAAAAATGTGTGTTGTGCTTGTAAATTTAGAGTATGTGTGTCTAAATCACTATGATAAAATTATATAAATAATATACCCTAGTGTATTAGATTAAACCCTAGAAATGTAATGTAATAAATTTATGTAATTGAAATCATGAAATAAGCATAGATCTCAAATACAAAGAGATGAATATGAAGTACAAAGATGCAGATCTGAGGATGATGAGAAACTATACCCAGTCCTAGAGAAAGGGTACAAGCCAATCAATAGTCATTAATCTTCTAATCACCTTCATCATCTCTTTGAAACTCCATAGTTGAATGTAGATTGGATTCTTGAAAGGATACTTGAGTTGATAGAAGAATGCTTAGTTGAAGGATTTTCTTGATGAAGATTTTCTACAATTCTGATTCCACGAGTCTTCACTTAATGAGATAGATTCAAATTGGGGATTTACCTTGCAATTGATTTATTACCTTTCAAATAAAGTGACATGATTTCTTTTATATGAAATTAGAGATATCTAAATGCAGAGACTGACTCTAGATATGGAAATACCCTCAAAATGCTAACACGGGGTCCCAATTCAAATTTGGATACAAAATCCAACGTGGAGAATTCCTAAAACATTATACACCTGGGTGCACAATGTTCTAGGAATTGTGTATCTTAGGAAAAGTGGCCAAATTAAATTGGGGAGTCCTAGGTAGCCGTAAGGTATAGGTCTCAGGTGGATAGCTAGTCCTGGGGTCAAGTGGTAGGAAAAGGCCACTAATTATGCAATAGGGCCTAGGAGATCAAATAAAAGATTGAATTAGATGAAAAATAGAGGAGCTCACACAGGAATAAGATTTTGCCTCATTTTTATAACATATTGAAGAGACACACGATTAAAATTTGAATTTAGATGTTTATTAAGTTTATATGTGAATTCTTAATAATGAAAACTAGAGTGAAACACACTAAAGACGGTGCTAAACATCCTCAAAATTGTTCACAAGTAAGGTACTTACAATTTTAGATGGTACAATATTGTTAGGATGTTTGAGAGTGGTTTTGGTTAGAATATTTCATCCAATAGAAAATTAACTCACTTTGGATAATTTGGGAGAAAATTGAGCTGATAAAAGTGGGGAAACATTAACCTCCTAGTCTGATTAGGCCTCATATAACAACATTAGGATTTAGGGAAAAGAGGGGGAGATGGATTGGTAGAGAGAGAGAGAGAGAGAGAGAGAGAGAGAGAGAGAGAGAGAGAGAGAGAGAGAGAATNGGGAGAGAGAGAGAGAGAGAGAGAGAGAGAGAGAGAGAGAGAGAGAGAGAGAGAGAGAGAATTTAGGGTTGATGGATTATGGATATAGGTTTTAGGTTTAGGGGTGACCTAACTAGTCATAATGTTGATGCAATTTATTTTTTAAATGGATTTATTATTAATTGTAAGAATATTTAAGATATATTTGTGGATAGATTGTATCTATAGTTACTTTTTAGCTTCTATATACGTTTAATGATAGATTTAAAACTTGTAATTTAATAATTAGATTTAATTTATATTAATTAATGAGATTAACTAATATGATTATAGTAGAAATAATTTTTGTATATTTTGTGAGTTTTTTTAAATTATATTTAAAATATAGTATCAAGATAATTATGTTGTGAAATTTGATAAGTATGTATATTTTATTTACTAGGATGAAACTTACTACTTAACATGGTTAAACGATTCTTTTCTTTTTAAGTGAAAATTGAATTATGCTTTCTCTGTCACTGTGCTTGAAATTTTGTGACTTGGTAGATATTTAATATTAGGTATAGGACCTCCTATGTGTAATTGGGTTTTTATTTTCATAGCAGAGGTTGGGGTTATATTCTCATGGATTCCTAGGCAGGGTGTTATAGAAAGGATTTAGGATTGATAGATTATGGTTATAGGTTTTAGGGTTAGGGGGAAGAGAGAAAGGGATGTTAGGAATAACTGAGAAATGTCTAACATTTAAATACAAATTGATCAATAAAATAGAGGAATAAAATACAAACAAAAATGAAACAAGAAGACACACATAATTTAACTTGCTTCACCCAATCTTGGGATACATCCACCAAACTCAGAGTCCAATATTATTATCCAATAATTTTAACTAATTACAATAAAAAATCCCTTGCAACTCACTACTACTGCAAATTCTACAATACTTCTCCACACCAAAACTCCCTAACCCTAACACTATTTTATCAAGGCTTATGTCAGTTAAAACTTAGGCTACAATATGTCATCCAATAGGAAAAAGAAACTCTTGATGCCTTTATAAAATAACAAAATGTGGTTGATATTTTGAGGGTACTCCCCCCCAAAACTCCCACAGAAGAACTACCCCTCAAACTTGAACTATATTATGATAGGGAGTGGGCCAACTGTGTTACCCCTTGACCCTGTCTTGGGGACTTTGTCCCAAAATCCTTGCTTAATAATTTTGCAGGAAACCACACCAATAAAAGTGGGTAAAAATAAACCTATGAGTCTGAATAGGCTCTATGTAACAAAATCTCCCACTTTGAGACTGATTAGACTCCACATAAAAATATCCCACTTGGAGAGTCATCATAACCCTTTTGACCTTGTAGCTTCCACTGGAATGAAACACCCTGGACCCTGTTGTTTTGTTTTTATTATTTTTGGTCTTGAAGACCAACCAAAGTTGAAGAGGAGTTCATTCTCTCCCTTTTCACTGCCTTTGTAAACATATCCACTAGATTTTCATCTGTATGTATATTTTCCATATTTAACTATCCATCCTCCAACACCAACTAAATGAAATGATACCTCAACTTTATGTGTTTGGTTTTAGAGTGCAAGGAAGAAATTTTAGCAAGATGTATAACACTTTGAATGTTTGTAAACAAGTGATTTTATGTCTATGAGTTTCCCAACTCTTCCATGAAAATTTTTAGCCATATCATCTCCTTATTTATCTCTATAGTAGAAACATACTCTGCCTCCATAGTGTATAAAGAAACCATCTTTTGTAACCGATAAATCCAACTCATTTTTGTCCCACCAACAGTAAAGACATAACCTATAGTACTTTTCCCAATATCTATATCCCTTGCCAATCTGAGTCAATTTAGTATTTTAAATTATTATTGGAGCCCCCAAAAAATAAACATTTGCTAGATGTACCTATCAATTATCTCAGAATCCATTTTACCGTATTCCAATTCTCAACTCTAAGATGACTCATATACCTACTTACAATTCCTACAACATGTGTAATATTTGGTCTAGTGCATACCATGGCATACAATAAACTTCCTATAACTGAAGCATATGGTACCTTGGACATTTTGTCTTCCCCCTCTTTTGTCTTTGCACACATCTCCTTAGTCAATTCAAATGACTAGGAAAAAGTGTGGTAAAAAAATTTTCATTCTCAATGTAGAATATTTGCAACACCTTTTCAACATAATCAACCTCAGATAGAGATATTTTTTGTTTTTCCTATCTCTCTAAATTACCATACCAAGGATTTTTTTCTTCTCCTAAATCCTTCAAAGAAAAATAATTTTCTAACTGGTGTTTTAACCCCTAAAGGTAATCCATGTTAAACCATGCTACAAGCATATCATCAAGATATAAACATAAAATAATGTAGTTGTCATTATCCAACCTCTTAAAATAAATAAAATGGTCTGAATTACACTGGTTGTAGCCATGCTTTATCATAAAGCTATCGAATTTAATATAGCATTTTCAAGGTGCTTGCTTCGAGCCATATAAACTTTTCTTCAATCTGCACACTAATTCTCCTTACTTTTGATCTCAAATCCTTGTGGTTGTTACACATATATTTGTTTTTACAAATCACCATGCAAAAAGGTTTCTTTAAAATCAAGTTGTTTCAAATTCAAATCTCCAGTAGCCATAATACTTTAAAAATATGAATAGAAGTCATTTTAATGACTAGAGAAAAGATCTCATCAAAATCAATGCCCTTTTTTTCTGCAAATCCCTTTACAACTAACCTGGATTTAAATATTTTCTCACCTCTATTCTCATCTTTCTATTGTAGTTGATGAAAAACTATCAACCCTACAGCTCCCAAGAATCACCTGCATGCAAACACCTATCACAGAAAGAGAGAAGCAAAAGCTATGGAGGCCAAAAACAACAGATCTGTGAAAGAGGAAACATCCTCAATTGATTCAATAAAAATGGAATGAAATTACAAAAAGGAATTAATAATTACAAAGTGATCTATCCTTATAAAGGAGATCAAAACCATAAGATGGGTGAAGAAACCAAGGTGGCATGATTAATTAATAAAAGAATCAATTATTGCATGCCTAAAGTTTAGCTTAAGTGAAATTGAGATAAAAGGAACTTAATAATAAAATAATAAAATGATTTAATTAATAAGTGAAAGGTGACTTAATAATTAAATCAAAAAATGATTTAATTAATAAGTGAAAATACCCTTTTAACTCTAACACCCCCCCTTAAGATAAACTTAGGGAGAATCTAAAAAACTAGAAACAACTGTAGAAAGAAGGAAAGATGGGTCTCGGCAACATGGCCTGATGAGGTACCCAAGTACAAAAATCTCTGTAAAGAGGAGAAAAGGAGAAAACCCAGTGGGAAAAACCCCTCTCCGAAAAGAGATGAAGTCTAGTGAAGGACTGAAGAAGCCTCCAAACAAGAGAATGTCCCAAAAAATAGGAATAAGGAAAGAATATGTAGAACACCTTTGAAGCATGAAGCTACAAAACACTATCAAATAACTGCTCTGTATGAGTGCCCTCAAATGACACTACTCAAATCTGGATGGAAAACAAGGAAAACATCAAAACTCAAAGATACATATGGAAAAAATGCCAAGTCTGAAGCCTCCAAAATAGGAACGAAAGAAGAGTGTCCCTATGGTAAATGATCCATCTCGCCAAAATGCATAGGTACCAGCCACTGCATCCACCTAGTACATAGGAACAAATAATAAATACATAGATCACTCCATCGAACCAAGGAATGATAAGAACCAACAGTAATACCCCCCCATAATGCTGATAGGGAGAGGTATAACAGATACACTGAGAGACTGCCAAGAAAAACTGCATTATGAAGAACCTACAAGTAGAAATAAGGTATGCATTAAGGATGATCAGTCATTGACACACATGAGGCTAATGTCATGGAAGGAAAACTCACTTGAAAAAGGTTCAACAACCCCCCCATGGCACTTTATAAATATTGCGAGTACAAAAATGTGCAGAATCCCAAGCATGCAAGATGACACTTTATCTGAGTGCGTTTGCAAAAAAGCTACAGAAAAAGATGAATACAATATCCAGGAATGACTGAAAGAAAAAGAAACATATGTACCTACTCTCAAGGAGTCATCCCATGCACTGAAAATGATCCCATGACCTGAAACATCCAAGATATCCACTAGATTGTAAAAATACAAAAAACTAAATAAAAAAATACCTGGAGCAAATTCTGGGTGTGAGACCCATACAATAAGAAGGATAACGGAACCAACTTTCCCACACCATGTGGAAGTGAAAAAACAGAGTCCGGAGGAGCAAGATATAGCTCCTGGAGTGCAAAATAGATCTCTGAATTTGACTGCTAAAAAAGGTTGCAAGAAGGAAAAATCAGAAAATCTAAGCTCCATAAAAGCGTCCAGCTCGGAAAGAGCTTTCTGACAATATAAAGAAGTCAAAAATCAGCCTCTATTTTCTCTAGATCGAGCGAACACACCATAGGTTGATCATTATGAAAAAAGCAAGTTGTATGACGGTTTCATGGCCATCAAATTTAACCTCACTGTCAGACCTGTGACTGCTGACATCAATGATATGAAAATAGAGGCGGCACAAAAATTGAGGCTCTACAAAAAATAAAGGTAGTATAGGAATCAAGGAAGTGTGGAAATTGAGGTGGCACAGAAATTGAGGTGGCATAGAAATCAAGGTGGATTTTGCCTCGTAAAGTGTGCCAAGGGTCATGCATGCAAAAAATAGTGCCCGAATTTGAACTGTGTCCAAATAGGACATGCCTATATGAAAATTGGGTTTCTTGGGCCTTCTGGACACAACCCAGATGTCAATTTTTGCCCAAAGTACTCCAAAAAATAAATCCTCCCAAAATCCATGAAAATCTGAGATAAAAACCTCTCGAAAACAAAGATTTAAAGAGCAAAGCCAAATCTCTCATGAAGAGAATAGGGGAATTAAAGGGTAGAGCTCTGATACCATATTGGAGTTTATGAAAAACTATCAACCCTATAGCTCCCAAGAATCACCTGCATGCAAACACCTATCACAGAAATAGAGAAGCAAAAGCTATGGAGGCCAAAAACAACAGATCTGTGAAAGAGGAAACATTCTCAATTGATTCAATAAAAATGGAATGGAATTAAAAAAATTATTTTAATAATTAAAAATTGATCAATCCTTATAAAGGAGATCAAAACCCTGAGATGGGTAAATAAACCAAGGTTGGGTGAAGAAACCAAGGTTGCATGAATAATTAATAAAAGAATCAATTATTGTATGCCTAAAGTTTAGCTTAAGTGAAATAGAGATAAAAGGAACTTAATAATTAAATCACATATTGATTTAATTAATAAGTGAAAGGTGACTTAATAATTAAATCAAATAATGATTTAATTAATAAGTGAAAATACCCTTTTAACTCTAACACTTTCATCCTATAAAACCATTTGTTTTGTACAACCTTTTTCCCTATAGGCAACTTGCATGGTTCCCAAGTCTCTGCTTTTATAAATGAGTACGTTTCTTTTGTCATTCCAAGCTCCCACTTAGCCTTTGTATCCACCTACATAGATTCATCATATTCTTCTAGTTCACCGACATCTGTTAATAAATAAAATACATAGAGGGAGAGAACCTTTCAAGAGGCCTACTTAGCCTTGTTGACAGTCTAATATTTGTTGCAGTTTGTGGTATTTATTGTTGTTGTTGCACAGCATGAGGAACCACTTGAACACCATATTTTGGATATCATTCAACACCACTTAATCATTTTGTTTCTTCTCATGCTTCTGCAACTGATCTTTGTACAATACCTTCTCATTGAATACAACATCCCTACTTCTCAAAATTTTATGATTTTCAAAATCTCAAAGTCTATAGAGAAATTTATCAATGCCATATCCTAATGACATGTAACTGATTAAATGTTTGAATATGTTAAGTTGATAATCATGCAATACTTTAAATCAATTAATGTATTGTATTGTCATTAATGTCAACCTAACACAATCTCTATGGTCATGTAAACAATGCCAAAGACTTCAGAGAACCAAAGGAACCAAGGCTATGCTATCAGTAATGCATACAAATCAAGTATTCACTAAATGAAAAACAACACTGATGGGGTGCACCTGATGGATAGAGAAAAAGAACAAATTCACAGTGATACCCAACAAGGAAATGGACAGCACTACTGACGAGCAAAGTCACAATGTTTCCCGACGAGCAAAGCACAGAGTAACCTGACAAAAAAAAATACAGTTTTTCCCGATGGAAGGAGATCATGAAGCTAACTAGAGTCTCACCAATGAAATAGTTAGTTATCACCGACGATGAACTACAGTGGTGACTGACAGAACAAAGAGTTCATAAAATGAAAAAAATCTAGTTGGCAGAGCTAAATATAGACTTAACTAGTTGTCTACTTTTTTTTATTAGACCAGAGATAAGTGATTTATTTAAATCTTATTTGTACAGTTGGCAAGAATATATCTACGAAAAAAATCAAGAGTTATGCTTTTAATCTAATTGGTTGGATTTTTTTTCATGCCAAGAATCAAGAATCAAGAAATAATGAATATTATGTCTATATAAGAGACAAGATTAATTCATTTATGAATGGGATTAAGGGGAGTGAATATAATGAGGATGTTGAAGAGAAAATGATGAAGAAAAAATTCATGCAGTGCTGATCAAACAAGCTGAAGGAAGAGCTAAGGAATTCTGCAGCCACTAACAAATAGTGAGCATAGCATCATAGAGAAGAAAGTATGGAGCACAAAGGATTGAATTGATACATTGGTCAGAGAGGTAATGTACTTAAATAGATCTAAAAATATGCAATTAAAAGTTGAAATATGAATAGGTCATAGTGTTTCAGTTTAACCATTGAAGCATCAAGTCTCTTAACCAAGCAAGACTTAAAATTCTTCTATATATTGAGGTACACCCCAAGGAGTGCCAAAAAGGTTGATTCATGAAAGTAGCATTGGATATGCCCAATGCCTATTGATAGTCTAAGAGAGAGGCTGATTCAATAATGGTAGCATTAGATGCCCGATACTATGTGACAACCTCTATGTATAAAATCCTCTAACAAGGTCACACCTAACAATGTGTTTGTAACCTTTAACAGGGTTGGCTCTTAATAGGGCTCACTTTAGAAGAGTGAAAATTTGGGGTACCCGTCCCAGTGGGTTTTCCTTTAACAGGGTTTCCATGTTAAAAATGCATGTGTTATGTGTGTATGATTCATTTCTTTACTGTCTTTCATCTCACATAGCTAACTCTAGATTGAGAAGTATACTCTACTTATTTACTGAGTTTCGATAAATAGTTATACTGCTTATCTGTAATCAAGAAAGAATAAAATTTGATAGAGAAACCTGACAGATAGTTAATCATTATTAGTATTTAATGGCATGCATCTTGTAGGGACATAATAATCTGAGGTTTATTGATTGGTGGTTAAAGTTTGAAGGATAAATTTTTGAGGCCACTAATTCACCCCCCCCCCCCC
>MU223404.1:199848-210722 GCA_018584345.1 Thuja plicata
CATTCATCTTATTTCTGAATACCCACTTTGTTCCAATCACATTTTTGTCACTGGGTCTAGGGACCAATTCCCATGTATCATTTTTAATTATCTGATCTAATTCTTCTTTCATTGCATTCTTCCAATTGGAATCATTACAAGCGTCTTCAACACTTAAAGGTTCAATTTGTGAAAGTAAACATACCTCTTCATCCATTGCTAGAATTTTTGCTTTTGATCTTGTCAAAACACCGCTACTCTGATCTCCAATGATATCATCTTTAGAGTGGTATCTAGATGTGAATTTAGGAACCTTAGGTGTTTCTTCTTCTTCTGTAATCTGTGATTCTTCTCTGCTTGATTCAGGGTCATTACATGAGACATCAATGCAGTCAAACATTTCTTCAATAACAATATATTTGCTTCTAGGCCTGGGTTCATCTTCAATCATAGGTTCATACTCATAGTATCTTTCTTGAACCATAAACTTCTATTCAATTTTTACATGAGTACTTTCAATTACCTTTTTCAATCTCAGATTAAAACATCTATATACTTTTCTTTTTGTAGAGTAACCAAGGAAAATACCTTCATCACTTCTGGCATCAAACTTACCAACACCATCATCTCTCTTGATGTAGCACTTGCTGCCAAAGATTCTAAAATACTTTACTGTAGGTACATTACCAAACCAAAGTTCATAAGGCATCTTATCTGTGCCTGGCCTCAATTGAGTTCTGTTGATAGTATATACTGTTGTGTTCACTGCATCTCTCCAGTAGGTGTGCGCAACTTTTCCTTCAATAATCATAGTGCACGTTGTATCCAGTATAATCATGTTCCTCCTTTCTTCTATCCCATTTTGTTGAGGGGTTCTAGGTGCACTCAATTGTCTTTTAATTCCATGTTCTTCACAGTAGTCATAAAACTAATCAGAGGTGAACTCTCCTCCTCTATCTGATCTCAGACATTTTAGTTTTAATCTGGATTCATTCTCAACCTTAGCTTTGAATATTTTGAACTCCTCAAAGGCTTCAGAATTCTCCCTTAAGAATGCAACGCACGTCATCCTACAAAAATCATCAACAAACAAAATAAAATACCTTTCTCTATAGTATGATCTTGTTTGGGTAGGACCACACAAATCTGTATGCACTAGGTCCAATTAGTTCTCAACTGAGTTCTGCTTGCTTATGAAGGAACTCCTTACATGCTTTCCCATAATACATTCCCTGCATATTGTGTCAACTAGTCTTGCAGTAATAGGAAGGTCTCTAACTGCCTTGACATTACTTATCTTTACTATGTTGTCAAAATTGATATGACATAGTCTCTTGTGCCATAGCCAACTGTCATCCACTTTTGCAACAAAATAACTTACATCAGAATTGAGCTGAAAAAAATTACCTTCTATTTTAGAGCCTGATGTAATCATTTCTCCATCCTTGTTGTTAATGATGCACTTTTTTTCTTTGAACTCCAAGTGATAACCTTTGTCAAGTAGCTTTCCAACACTCAGCAAGTTATGATGTAATCTAGTAACATATAGAACATCATCTATCTTGTTCTTTCCATCCAAAGTGATAGAACCTCTGCCTATGTTAGGTTTAGGAGTGTTATCTCCAAATCTAACCATACCACCTTTGTATTTTTCTAAATAAACAAATTTGTCTTTGTCACCTATCATATGATGGGAGCATCCACTATCAATGATCCAATCAGTTCTGATGTATGCTTTGGAAATTAAGGCTAACTCTTGTTCTTCCTTTTCATCTGTAATGTCCACTTCCTCAAGCAACCTTTCCATGTATCTAAGGGAAATGAATCCAATTTCATCTTCTCCTGAATCTTCATCAGTTACACCTTCTTTAGCATGATAACTTTCCTTCTTATATTTGGGTTTGTAATCAGATCTGAACTTCTTGACTCTTGTGGGACACTTAGATGCAAAATGACCAATCTTGTTACATGAAAATAATTTGAATGGAAGTTGTCCTTCATATTTTCCTTTTCGTTTCTTTTCCCTTTTACCAATCATAGCAATTATTTCTTCTAGTTCTTCATCAAATTCTTCTTTCTCATTATGACTGGAGATGTGTAAAGATTTATTACCATGGACTAAGGCTTTGAAAGTTGTTTCACTTTTAGGTTTAGTCTTCAATCTTGATATCTCAAATTTAGAGATTTTTCTAATCAAAGTCTCTCTCTTGAAATCCTATGAGAATTGCATGGTTTCCTCTAGAATACTTATCTTGTTTTCATAGTTTGATGTTAAATTAGTTAGCAACTTGTCCATTATGTCTTCTTTTGATATTTCTCCACCATTGTTTCTGATTTCAGAGACTACTTCATTTATCCTTTGATTATAAACTCTAATGTTCTCTTCAGGTAACATCTCAAGACTTTTGTATTTCTTTTTCCATGTCTTCATGCGTGCATTCTTTGCTTGAATATATCCTTCAAACATATCTTTTAAATACTTCCATATGGTATATGCTCTGTCAACTTTCTTGATCTCATCAAATTTACTGTCGAATAAGGTGTTGATTAGGGCTTCTTTAGCAATTGAATTATTGGTAAATGTTTCCTTTTGTCTATTAGTTGCATCATCCTTCGCAAGGTCTTTTAGAGATGGAATTACAACTTCTTGTATAGCAATTTCAAATATTTCAAAGACAACACACTGTAGATGTGTTATCATTTTGTTTTTCCAATCTAGATAATTTTCTCCATCGAACTTAGGGATTTCTTTTCTGAAGTAAGACATCTAATCTACCTTAAGCTGTTAGGATTCTTCTCCAAGGCACTTGGATCTAATACCAATTATTAGAATAGTCCCAAAGGATAACTGAGAGGGGGGGTGAATCAATTATCAGTAACTTTAATTCTTTTTCTTCTTTAACTTCAAAATACAACAAAGTAAATGCTTAATCAGATAACACAATACACAACACACAATTTGATTACAGGGAATCCAAATGGTAAAAACCCCGGTGGGAATTAGCACCCACAATGAACTATACTTGTTTATAGTAATCCCTGTTAGAAGATATTTCAACCCTGTTAGGAGTTGTACTTTACAATGCAATAAGTATAGTGACCTGGTTAAGGGTTGGACCCTGTTAGGAGTCTTTTACAAATAACCCTATTAGGGGTGGTGGACTCACTGTCCAAAAGCTCACTGCTTGATGGTGAAGGCTACAACCTTCTGTATAATAGATATGCACTATATCTGAAGATGAAATATAGAGTAGACCTGTTGTCTTGATCAGTTCCAGTGTATTATAATCTTTCACTTCTTCTTCACATAAACTCTTGATGAATGAACCACATCTGATATTCTGCTTTGTCCATCTTCTATCTATTTTCGTATCATTCACACTTAGCGTATCACAATTTAATTTCTATAAGTATCTTTATCAAAGTATGAGATCATGGGACCTATAAGACAATCGTTCATAACATCCTTATCATCTCTACTAAGCACACAAGCATAATTACAACCATGCAAGTATAAACTAAATAGACGTGACGCTTCACTAAGTCGGCCTCACCAAATTAACTCTAACTTTGAAATCTTCTTGAAACATGTTTGGCGCCTTTAGATGAATATCATCAACTCATAAATAATCATGAATATACACATGCATATCCTAAAGATAGGTGCAACTCAAGAAATACATTACATACGTCAGCTCTGAACAGATACTCTTCTAGAACTGTAACTACCAATAACAAAATTACACAACTTGACTGAAACATCATATCTAGATCTACGTGTATGAAAATAACATAATAAACATGTCAAAAACATGTATCTAACCATGCAAGTCTTCATGTCATCATTTTGATAAGTACATACAAAATTACTATTGTGTATTATATGTTTTCATCAATGACAAGCATACAATCAATGAACTGCTCAGAATCAAATCTCCAACAATATGTGCAAATGCCTCACAACCAAAGGTTTTGAGAAAAGAATAACTCACCTTCTTACCTTTACAATGTTCCTTTGGAATACCACAACCAAAAGGTGTAGATGGACCTCTATAAATTAAATAAAAATGGTGTTTATAGCCTCTACCCACATGTATAAGGGAATCCCACCATGCAACCTCATACTCCTTGCATGCTCTATTATTGTCCTATCCATTGTTCAGTGACTCCATTTTCTTGTGGAGTCCTTGGAACCATTTTATACCTACCAATACCATTAGAATAAAAATAATATTAAAACTATTTGTTGCAATACTCACCACCATTATCAGATCTTAGACATTTTAGTCTTTTACTAATCTCATTTTTCAGCCACGCTTTTACATATTTTAAAAGTTTCAAATACATCCTATTTCTACCTAAGGAAACACATCCATACTTTTCTAGTTACATCATCAATTAATATAACATAATATAGAGATCCACCAAGGGAAGATACCTTAGATGGTCCCCATAAATATGTATGTACAAGCTCCAATATCTCATCTTTCTTTTCCTTCCCACCCTTCAGAAAACTAACTCTCTTTTATTTTCCATATACACAAATTTCACAGAAATCGATATTGACACATTTTAAACTTGGTAAAAATTTCTTTGAATGAAGATATTTAATACCTTTTCACTCATGTGCCCAATTTTATTGTTCCATAGTGTTTTTTCATAATCCACAGTGATTTTTTGATGTTCTATCTGCTGAACTACAACAATTGTTCCTGAACATTATCTTTTCTCTATAACAATTAAAGTAGAAAGAACAAAATGACTTGTACAAAGATATAAGGTGCCTACTAGATTTGAATAAAATTTATGATAGGAGGATTGGTTGGAAGAAAGTGTGAGATATTTCAATTGGTATAGAGTCCAGACAAACTTATTATGCAAGCAGTCAGCTACAACTGACTAAAAAAGTCAAACGTCGAAAATGACAAGTAAAACAATTTCAAATTTTGATTTCAATCCTGAAAATGGAATCAGGACATTCGAATTAGAAATGGGTGTCATTTTCATGTCAATCAAAGCACAAAAAACCACTTGGTAAAAGGAAGATTGACCAATGGGAGCCTTAGATCCTTCACATTGGAGAGAGATATCGGTATTTTGCATATTTCAACAACATGCACATGCAATGCAAAACTACCATGAATGCAACCTAAAGTATAGTCACTAAACTTTAGCCTTAAAATTTTTCATCATCGATCATTTTGGAACATCAAAGTCCCTACAACCCTTACTGGTGCCACTGCAACCATAAGAATATGAATATAAAATTCATTGGATAATATATGGGAAACTAAGGTAAGCATTGGGGCACAAAAGCTAAGATGACCTAAACATTGTTTCTAGTTGATGTTCCAAGACTACACTAGTATCAGGGAATTCAAATATGAGATAACCATGAGTGCGATCTTGCGTAAAAAAGCAGAGAAATAATAGTGAAGGAGATATTTATGACCTCACCTTAGCGTGGAAGTAAACATGATCGAGGGATGTGAGGATTTTTGGCCTTAATGCAAGAGCTCTTATCATGTACACCCTTGTTTATTTGACGTTGTAGGATCATCGGGACCACACCAAAAAGCAATAGAAAAAGAAAATATTAAAAAAATCAATGAGAACAGACAACATACAAGGAAAATTTCAACATACTTAAGTCATTTTCAAAATTTTTAGATGTGTATATGTATGAGGTGCTGAGGAACATTGTCGTGCTTGTGAGTTTGAGGTATTTGATTATTATCAATTTTTTTTTAATGTATGTGTAGCCGATGTGTGTTGAGAAACACAGGTGTATCCAAATAGGTAGTGTTGAGTAACACTTTTGGATTGAGGTGTTGAGAAACACCTGTTGCGTCAGTAGCGAAGTGTCCTTTAGAAATGACAAGATTAATGACTCTAATTGATTTGGTCAAATGTGGGGGCCTTGCACCCTAGTAACAATTTCCAACAAAAGAGGATTGTCTTGACTCATATTGTTGGGATAAAGCCGATTCAATTTCCCACAGACTATGACTCTGGATCAATTTCAAGCATGGAGGGTTCTCAAAAGAACCAAAGTGTCACAAAAGTGACTGAAAACTTATGTACAAATAGAAGAAAAGGATTGCCAAGATTGAGTATTAATAGATGGAGTGTTGAGAACAAGAGGCGCCTATTTACCAAGTTTTCTTCTACTTGGAAAAGATTTTATTTTTTCTACCATGGCACATGTTTACCAGGTTTTCACTAAGACACTTTTCTTCTTTTTCCATTTTTTTGTATTTTTCCATTTATTTTTTATAGTTTTGGATTGATGCATCAAAGCACCTATTTACTAGGTTTTCACCAAGATGGTCATTTTTTCAGGACTTTTTTTTCCAAATTTTAGCTTTTCTTAAGGACATTTTTCACTTTTTAGAGATTACTCGATCTCAAGCAAGATCACATTGGTTTTCCCCCAATTTCTAGAAAGGTAAAGGACATTATAGATGGATTAGAAAGCTTATGGATGAAGAGGGTGAATGAAACCCTCAAGGATAGTCTCCTCAAGATTACCCAAGCTAGGAAGAAAAGAATATAGCAATGTGAAACATTTTTTGGATAAGCAATAGAAACTAATGAAATAGTGCCAGATAACATTTAGGATAATGACCTGATGTCATAAAATCATGCAGTGCAAAAGAGTGGACTGATGACATTATTTTTCCATTAGTACACTTATTGAAAAACATTGACAAAGATCACTGGCATACTACAAGCATTACCGGTAGACTTCAAGCATTACCGACGAATAGAGAGCATACCCGAAAAAACACAAAGGTCATGAAATATGCTAAGTATGAAAGTGACAAGCATCACCAGTGACTACAAGCATCACTGGCGACACAGTTTTGAGAAATAACCCGACAGGAACAAAAAAGGCATACCCGATGACAAGTTTAAGAAAGGAACACCGACGACCAAGAAAATTGATCGTCAGAACTGACAGTCAATTAAAGAACCCGCAAATTGTGGATCTGATTTTTACACGATGGATAAAACAATGTAATTCTATTTATAGATTTTTTATTTGTTTTAAATCATAACTTGAGGGTCAAGCAAGCTTTATGTAAATGTTTTAAATCATCCTAACGGATCTAAAACATATCTAACTAAAGATCAAGGTCAAGTTGTAAACCTTGGATCTAGAGTTAACTTGCGATGCATGAATCAAGAAGTGAACCTAAATCTAGTATAAATAGATGTTCAACTCAATTGTGAGTAATGAATTCATTATTGTGGATAGCCACAAAGAGCATCTAAGGAGTAGAAGGAAGAATTCATGCAAAGGTCAGAAACAGAACACATCAGTTGTCAAGAACACACAGAGGCTATCGATGAGCAGATAAAGGTATTATTCAATCATGGAAGGATGATTACTTATATGTATGAAGCTTAATTGGATCTTTTATTAGCAATTACAGATTGAATACATCATCAGATCAAAGACTTGTGTAGTTGCATTCTAACAAGTGCATCACATCTAAAATCCTTTTGTAGAAGGTGGAATTAACCATTCTTTACAAAACTCTTAATAGAGTGCACACTTAACAGTGTTGCTAAAGCTTCAAAAGAAGTAGATCTTAACAGGTCTCCACTGTAATACTCCTAACAGGGTAGGTCATCACAAGTGACCGATTGTAAGCCTTAACCGGCCCCTTCTTATCTGCAGGTAATGAAGTCTTCTGGGTAACAATCCCCACCATAGTTTTTACTTCCTAATAGGAGTTTTCTGCGATATCATATCTTGTGTCATGTGTTATCTATTTTCATGAATGTTTCTGTTATGGTTACATACTAAAGAATTTATGATATGATTGCATATACATAAAGAAAGATGAACAGTTAGATAAGATAATTTACAAACTAACAATTAAGGGTTAATGGGCTAACCAAGAAATTTTTTAGAGGTATTGATTCACCCCTCCCCTCTCAGTACATCATTTCAATATAATTCAAACAATTGGTATCAGAGCTAAGTCTCTCTCTGGAAAATCTTCAAGACTTGAGAGAAAAGATCAGAGCAATGGACAAGTTCGGACTGGATATGACTATTGAGAATGAGTAGTTACAAATGCAAATAAACTATGAGTAGTATAAGGAGGCAAAAATAAAGTTGAGAAAACTTCTTGATGAAAGAAAGATTATGGCAACCAGGTTGAATGAGAAAGAATACAAAGAATTGGAAATAATATATTACTTTGAAATAGCGTAATCATCAATGAGCAAAGCTTCAGACACATCAATTAAAGAGATTACAAGTATACAAGAGATCAATCTACATCTAATAGATCAAATCAAGATGCTACAAATTGGTCAAAAGACTCAAATGGTAAAAATGATTGATGTAATGAATGATGCAAGAAAAGCTGAAAATGAAAGAACACTAGCCATTGATGATAGGAGGAAAATAATAGAGAAACTACAAGAGAAGGAATCAGAGATTCTAAGACTCACTGAGCATCACCATGAGGTCACCAACCAGATTATTCTTATGAGTGAAGAAGCAAACAAATTAAATACATAACTCATTGAAAGAATATAGATCATTGGTGAGCTAATAGAAGAGAATGAAAAATTGAAGCATGAAATCAAAGTCCAAAATCAACACAATGAATTGATCAAAAAGGCTGAGGATAGAAACAAAAGGATGGATGATTTTCTTGATGGACAAAGGAGAGTCAACAACTACAAAGGATTAGAGTACAATGAGAATGGTGAATCCTCAAATCAACCAGATCAGAGGAATGCTTTCACAACCTCAAGATCCAAGAAGTTGTCATGCAATCACTTTGGAAAACAAGGCCACACCTCAAACATATGCAGAAGAAAAATGAAAGGTATTTCTCAAGAACAATCTACTTTTATTGGTAATTGTTATAAATGTCAAAAGAAAGGACACAAGGCACATGAGTGTAGATCCAAAATGACAATTCCAAAGAGAAAAAATTATATGGACAAGTACTGTCCTACATGCAAGATGAATGGGCATACACATAAGGAATGCTGGAAAAAGAATAACAAGGCATGGACTCCAAAGGAAACTGATAAAAGCAACAAACCAACAAGAGAAGGTAACTCATATGTTTGGGACTATAACACATGGGTAAATTGCACAACATGTGGAAGGTAGGGTCATATTGCTTCCAACTATATGAGAAAGTGGACCAGAAGGTCAAGAGGTTGGACCAATCTAGGTATGGCATGCTTATATTGTCATAAGGTTGGACATGTGATAAAAGATTGCAAAGACCGATTGACAAACACAAATACACATCCCAATGGAAACACCATTGATGACATCAAGAGAATGAGAAACATGATGTGGGTAAAAGCCACAAACACTGAAGGTGCTGGAACAAGCAATGCAAATGGTGACACCCCATCCATTAGATCCGGTGACATCACTACATCTAACTAGATTGCACAAGTAAGTATGGAACTGCATTATGACAAGTTTTACTATGCATCGGTTCCATTATACATAGTTAATATTGTAATATAGGCATGAATAAAGATGCAATATATTGTTACTTGCTAAACTATTGAAAAGAAACCATCAGTTGTTGGGCACAATCTACATTGGTGAACACACACAGAAAAGTTAGCAATACTTACTGAAATGTATCGGTCATTACACAAGCTAAGTGTAAATTGACAGATATCAGTGAACATTGAATCAACAAAATTTGTCTTCGCAATCTCACTGACAATCATCGGTGAAGTCTCCAAAACCGCTAGCTACCTCGACATTCTACATAGAAATCGGTGATGTTATGAACGTTTTACTAACAAAAGTAGTCTTCATAAACTGACGAGTTGGTAAGCATTAATGACAACTTAGGCACAAAAAGGTATAAAATCCTGACAGGTAAAATCATTTTCGCACCTGCAATTTTTTAGCAGAACAGAGTGATTTGAGAGAAAATTAGAAAGAAACCTAGCAGAAGTTAACTTGACATGAAGCATTCACATTTACAGACATTCACAGAGAATCAGTAAGTAATCATACTCACCGATCGCACTGTTTAATTATGAAAAAGCCCAAAATTGCAAACACGATGGCATCAACTTCTAGGGTAGAGAAAATTAAAGAAGATAAGAAGAAACCCTTCAAGCTTGTCAATAGAGGAGCATGTGCTGAACCCAAATACAAGCTACACCCTGAAATAGCTTCTCAACCTGACGATTCTAGAGCATTCTCCTAAATCCCACCTAGGGTTTTATTGCTAGAGGATGTAAGGTCCTACATTCATTGCAAGATCTTGGAGATAGGAAATCTAGACCTATATAATGTCTATAGGGCACTATGTGATGATGCTGGAAAGCTCAAAGAAGAGCATAAACACTTGGAAGTAAAGGGACTCACAAATGCACTGCATTTTCCCAAGGTTTTCAAAATGGAATGGATAAAGATTGTTCTTAGCAGAGTTCATGACAACACTCTATGGCTAAACAAGCCAAAGGCTATAAAAAAGGATGTTATACACGTGGTTACTAGTTATCCTACAACAGATAAACCACAGGCTCACAAGCACCCATCTCTGGTAGAAGTTGAAAAATTGACTGGTGCAAAATCAGATAAAAGAGCACTAAAAGTCAACACCATTACCGATGTAGAACTGAAGTTTGCAGCATGTGTTTTTGTATACACGATCTTCCAAGAAAGTAGAATGAACAACATATCTAGTGCTGCTATGAGCACAACTTATAAGATTATTAAAAAAGGGAAGAAGATGGATCTGGCAGAGAACCTATTACATCAATTTGAGGAGAACATGTGCACAATAAGGTCTTCAAGGACAAATACTTGTAAGTTTGGTTCCCTCATAATGTGCATATTCTTTTATTTTGAAGAATACTTTCCTTCCATAGGAAAA
>MU223404.1:215034-229996 GCA_018584345.1 Thuja plicata
ATCTCTTAACAGAGTGCACACTTAACAGTGTTGCTAAAGCTTCAAATGAAGTAGATCTTAACAGGTCTCCACTGTAATACTCCTAACAGGGTAGGTCATCATAAGTGACCAATTGTAAGCCTTAACTAACCCCTTCTTATCTTTAGATAGTGAAGTCTTGTGGGTAACAATCCCCACCGTAGTTTTTACTTCCTAATAGGAGTTTTCTGCGATATCATATCTTGTGTCATGTGTTATCTATTTTCATGAATGTTTGTGTTATGATTACATACTAAAGAATTTATGATATGATTGCATATACATAAAGAAAGATGAATAGTTAGATAATATAATTTACAAACTAATGATTAAGGGTTAATGGGCTAACCAAGAAAAGTTTTAGAGGTACAGATTCACCCCTCCCCTCTCAGTACATCATTCCAATATAATTCCAACATGGACATGTTAAGAGACTTCTATGAGCATGTTTTGCATTTTTCATTCTTCATTTTTATCAAGACCAAGGGGTCAATAAGATAGTGATAGGATAAAATGATTAGGATAAAGGGTGATGGAGGCTATGAGTGAATGGTTAGGGATTAGTGCAAAGGATGTTTATGTATATTGAGTATTGACTTGGGATAAGAAAGATCACGATAGGATACCATGAATGAGATCAAGTGAATAGGGTGATGGAAAGGATGATGAATGTCAGGATACATGATTCTCATAGATATGCTCAACCTTGTCAAGATCAAAGGTGTAAGAGGGAGTACATGAAGGATATTATGGATAGAGCAGCATGGATGGAACTTGCCTCTAAGAGAGAGTGCAAGAGGAAGAAATTATGTATGATGCCTATTTTCCAGGTTTTTATCGTGGTACTTGTCCAATGTGCCACAAGAAGTGGTTTTCAACTTAGGATGGATTTATTTATCTTTACTTTTGCTACCAAGGTGCCTATTTACTAGGTTTTCACCAAGGAACTTTTTCTCTTCTTTCTTTTATTTTTTATTTTTTTTGGACTTTTTGTTTTTATGGAGGAAGATTAAGTCTCTTTCTCTTTAGATAGTGCTCCTTTGAAATATATTCTATGATGGTCCAAGGCCACTGAAAGTATGCTCAAAGATGTTGATAGGGTGATGGTAGGGAATGGAATGGAGGATAAGGGAGATGGTAGCCAAGTATTTATGTGATAGATTAGATAAGAGGAATGGAAGGATATGGGATGGATGGGTAGGTGGTAGGTACGAGATATTTTATAGGGTATTGAAGGGTTTGTGTAGAGGTAGACGGAAATAGTGATAAGATCAACATTGACACACCCCTTGAAGGGTAGTGGGAGAATGGAGGAAAAATGGATGGAATAGCTTGAGGCTTTGATGTATGAGTGGATATGGATTTTGGTACATGAGGACCCAAGATGGATGGAGAAGGGGGTGAAGTATTCAAGGTAATGGATTTTGGGACATGAGGACCCAAAATAGAGTTAGAAGATGGGAGATGTTTAGATGGAGATGAAGTGGAAGACTTTGGATGCTTGGATGCCAACTCTAAATTTTCCTTTTTATTTAAGTCTTTTAAGAGAGACTTGAGAGTACAGATAACTTTTGATTTTTATTTTCTTTTGGATGATTTAGACTACAATTCTTCCATGATGGATTTAGGAACCCATATTTTCTTTTATTTTCTTGTTGGCTTAGTGGACCCTTGTGGTCTCTTGAATATTTAATTTTCCATTGTAATCACATGTCAATTAGACTGGACATAGTGATCTTCATATGCAAGTGGATTCTTGTATTTGTGATTTTTTGTTGTATTGTACATCTAAATTACTTCCAAAATACTTGGGAACTATTGATGGATAGGGCTAATATGAATGGTTCATATGGATTGGTTGATAAGAAGGGGTCAAGGATGCATGTCTTTGTTGATCTTGATAGGGGATAGGGTAATTGGATGAAAAACTAGTAGTTATAGGAATGGTGGATGGAGGGATATAAGGACCCAATATAGATGGAAGGTTTGATGGTTTCAACTTTGGGATATAAGGACCAAGAATGGACTTGGAGGTTGGAAAATGCTGATGCTTACATGCAAATGGAGGTAGATAAGGTGTGGAAGGGATATCAAAATCTTTGGAGTGAGTTGCATGACCAAGGCTCTTCTCTTTAGAATTCATCTTTATATCAATAGGTGCATGAGTAGCTTTGATAGGAGCAATTTTGACAGGAATAGATGAAGCTTGAGAGAATTTATTGTTGTGCAAGGGATTTTGAGGAATGATGGTTTTTGGATACAAAATAATATGACAAGGGGATGATGGGATGCTCTAATCTTGACAAGGATCATTAGATGGTTTAGAAAAGGGTAGTTTTCTCTTGATTTTCAATAGGCTCATTAGAGATGGTGGAAAGGATATCTTGATCTTTCTTAAGAGGTGGAGAGATATGTATCTCTTGAGGTGGAGGGATATCTTCTTTAAAGAAATGAATGGATATGAGAGGATAATCCTCAGAATCTAGGGATATGGGACCTTTGTCAAATGTCGAAAGGGATTGGATCATGGCTTGATCTTGATCATTACTAATATTTGTTTCTTCACACTTTGGATCACCCTCTTGACATGGAGCCACTTCTAAGGATGAGGTGGGAGTTTTTATTTGCATGAGGGATTCTTGAAAAGCTAAAAGAGTATCATTTTGAGTAGGCATGATAGTCATTGAAGCACATGGAAGCTTTGGGTCTATGATCTTTGAAGCCTAAAAAAGACTCAAAGTCATATGAAAATTATCTTGGATCTCCTTCAGAGGTAGTCCTTGAGGGTAGACATACTCATCATTAGGCTTAGTCTTTGATATAGATGGTGTGGCTGGTTGTGAAGCTTTAGGAGATGGAGGAATGGTGGAAGAAGTAGATGTGATATGTGAACCATTTCTAGACATGGATTTATGATATTGATCATGCTTGAGATTAGATGAATCATTAGGATTTTCCACTTATATTATGCCATAATCTATGAGATATTGGATTTTATGTTTCAACTCTATGCAATATGAAGTTTTATGCTCATTGTGTTGATGATACACACAATAGGTACTCAAGAATGTCAATTGATGTGATGTGACTTGAGGTAATGTGATCAGATCATGTTGATTAAGTTCTTAAAGTGTTGATTTATAGATTGTCACAAAGGAGTAAAGATTCTCTCTAAAGGATAATTAGACTCTTCTTGAATTGTAATGTCTTCTTCTTGCCGATAGAGAAGACTTTTAGTGGAATTTGTCATAGCTTCCTCTTCACTCTCTTGATTAAAGATAGGATGGTCATGAAGTTGTTCTTGATCAAAGATAGGTTTGTTGCACTTAGATGCCTCTTTGTTTGAAGAAAAGGGAATTATGGATGGCTCATGATCATAGAGAAAATGAAATATCAATGAGGAATTGTTGATTGGTGTATCTTTTCCTCCCTTAAAGTCCTGGATTTCAGATTTCAAAGTTTGAATCTGTTTTGATATAGCTGCCATAAGAATGTATTATTTGTCATTGTTAAAATCATAAGGTTTAGCCCATTTTTTTAGCCATTGTAAGATTGTCTTGATGATCTTTCTTAAAATATTGATGACAACAAGAATCAACAAGAGAGCCTCTAGTTTGCATAGGCATGATTGGATTATTTTTCTGAACAAGTGTTGAAACAATGTCGACGTGTCAACTAAGTCCAAGATCAAGTGAGAATGACAACAAGATAAGTCCAACTAAGAGGGATAAGCAAAGGCTTTGATCTTGAGTCAAGGTTAACGAACCTGCTCTTGCAACTCATAATAAGGATAACATGGACAAATACAACCAAGATAGCTATAGACTGATCGACACACTAGCATGACACTATCAAGGTTTTGTGACAACAAAGTTAGATTAATCAAAAGGTTGTTACCAGAGACAAGACTAGTATAAACTTGCTAAAATGTAGTACAAAATCAATTCAAATACCCAGTGTATGATGAAACCCAAGTTGAAGCATTTTAAGTTAAAGTGTTTGTTTTGTGATTTTTCAATTTTGGATGTTGATATTTTAGTTTTTGCAAAATCTTAAAATACGGTATGATAAAGTAATAATCACAGAAATCAAACTCTTAATCCTGTTTGGTTGGCAAAGACAATATTTGTTTGAATCCTCTTGCAATAAAATACCCATTCAAGTTGAATAGTTAGAAGCTTGGTAGAATTGGCTCCCCTCCACGACACAGACTTCTTGGACATACCAAGCTTTGAATTTCTCAAGATCTGAGGATCCTGATAAATTTATTATCTCAACAAGAGGGGTATATGAGAGGTTTCTTAGGCATGTGAATCTCACAATGCTCGTATCAACAAGTAGAAAGGATTTTGGCCACTACTCTAAAAAGGTATTCAGTAAGGATCTATGTTTAAGTGTATCCTCTGTATTTGTGCAAGCGCAATTGAGGTTGCTAACCCCACAAAGCACCTTAGCACTAGTAGTCACAATACATGATTGAGACCCACATGCCCTTCAATGTGTTAGGCGAGAGTCGAGTATAATCTCAAATGCCACTTATCTTTCGAGGCTTTGGTCTCAAGGAAGAATTTTATTATAGTGAGTTAGAGTAGCTTGGCATTAGTTTGTTCTCACTTGGGTCGTTCTCCAAGGGTGAGTAGTTTTTACCACTTGGACAAGCCCTCTAAAGTTGCAGATCTCAAATGGAAAATGACAACAATGTTTGTGGATTTCTGATCATCGCTAGAAGGGTGAGAGAATAATCTCCTAAAAATATTACCATTCTTAAAACACCAAACAAAATTTCATTTTAAATGTCTTGCATGTGGGTTCCTAGTTAATAAAAACAAGAAAACACACAAAAGTTTGATTGGTCTGCGAACACGGAAACCTGCAAGACAATCTATCAGTATTTTGTTTTTTAGTCTTCTTTTTCAAATGTCCTGGAAGCCAAAGTTAAGCTACAAATAAGGAAATAGTCATAAAAATAGCAACCAAGAAAAAAACATTAACATTAGAAAATCAATCAAAACTTGTTGTTTTTAAGAACTTCCTGAATCCTAAAATTTGGCTAAAGTCTGATTTTTTCAAAAATATCCCAAAATCTAAAATTTGCATTATAATTCCTAAAGATTTGAAACCACTCTCAAACATCCTGAAAGTATATATTTAAAATATAACTTAAAGTATAAGAAAAACTGTAAAGAAAGCTTGTTTCTTTAGAGAAAACTAGCAGAAAATCATACTAGAAACTCTTAGTTCCCATAAAAGGATACATAGGATACTATATGATTATCCATCCTCAATCATACTGAACAGTGAGGATACTTGTATGAGACTGTAAAGCTTGTTGTTTTAGAGCACAACAACAGAAAATCATACATGAAACTCCTAGTTCCCATATGAGAATATGTGTGATACCATACGAGTATCCATCCTGACTCATATTACATAGTGAGGATACTTGTACAAGACTATATATCAGAGTACATGGAATAGAAAATCCAAAACTCTAACAAAATAAAAAATATGGAGATAGAAATCAATTTTCTACCCCACGGTGGGCACCAAAAATGTGCGTGTAAATTGTGGTCAAGTACCTGCAAGCTACAAACACACACTTCAATGAATAATTCCATGGTTAGTTAATCAACACATGAAAATCAAGATACAAAACCAATTAAGCTAACTGAAATTGACTCATTTCCTTCTAGTAGGCAGGAGTTTGAACTTTTCTCTTAGGTCATCACAAAGTTTAGTGACTACACCTATTCTAATGAAGGATTTAAAGAAGCTAAATGATAGATCTAAATGATATGCAAATGCATATTTGTTTTGAATCCAATGCTAATTAGAATTTTATTTTAAAGCACCAAATGAAATGTATGATTGATTTTAAGCCCAAAACAAAGAGTGCTCTAAGTTATGAAGTTTGCATGCAACTAAAACAATTAACAAATCTAACTAATTGAAACTAAGAATGAAAAAATGATCAAATTCTTGAATGCTAAAAACAATATAATAATGATAATAAAATCTAGGTCATTTGTGAAGGAAAATAGGTTCTCTTTTATAGAAATCTCTCTCGAATCGACGGTAAAATTTAAAAGCCAAAGAGTGGACAGGATTTGATTTGAGGAACCACAATCCACGTGCAAAGAAGATTATTGGTCAAGAGAGTTAGTTGAATGAACTGACTGATTAGTTATTTTGAAAACTTCCAAAATTATTTTTTAGTTAACAACTTTGTTTCCAAAATGAGAAAAGATAAGAATAAGTTAACTGAATAAAATAGAATTGTTTCCAATTTGATAATCAGTTAACTGTAATTGATGACATCATCTAAATTTTTAAATATTTAAATGATTTTAAATGTACATTTTGTTTTTATTAATTAATTTAATTCCTTTTTGGATTTTATTGACAATTTAGCAATTTTATTTAATTAATATATTGGAATATCAATTAAATAATTAACTTAAGGTTTATTTTCCAATGTATTTTTAGGAATTAATTAATTAATCAAGTATGATGATTAATTAGGACCTAGGATTCAGGTCAAATCAACTTGAATTTGATAAATTACCTATTTGGTTTAGGACTTAGAATAATCAAGATTAGGGTTTCTTGATAAACAATTTAGGTTAGGGGTCTAGGGTTCAGGTGACCACTTTTAGGTCATTACATCCACTATTAAGGAACCTTTTGAAACCTTCCAATTTCTATCATTCAAAGTAATGGTGCAACCTTCATCACCTAGTTACACTGCTAAAATCAAATTCCAACTCAACCTTGGAATTTACCTTACCTCATGTAGTATTCAATGATTCCCATTCTGCAATTTAATCTTAATTATTCCCTTTCCAACAATCTGATAGGGTTAATTATTTCCCAAATAAACTAGCCCAAAATCCCCTTGGACATAATCAAGAAAATAACTTCTACGGGGTGTAGCATGAAATGAGGCCCTTGAATCTAAAACCTATGAATCATCAACATTATGTAGGGAAATAATCAAAGCATCTTCTCCATATTTATTACTTACCATATTTTCCTCGTTACTAATATCATTTTTATTTCCTTCCTTGTTTTTCTGAGACCAACAATATTTCTTCAAATAACCTAGCTAACCACAATACGAACAATCCCTCTTGTCTCTAGATTGGGACATCTTTTCCTTTGATTTTCCTCGCGAATTCCCATGAATTCCACAATTTTTCCTCTCCTTTGTTCTACCCCTCCTTTTTGCATTCAAAACATTATATGATGTGGATGTTTCACCTTATCTTTTCCTACAAATTTCCTCACTCAAAATAACACCAAAAACATCATCAAATATCAATGTATTCAAACCAAAAACATAATTACTAACAATCATTACCAAGACAATCCATCTTTTAGGAAAAGATCATTAAATCAAAAGAGCCCTAATTTCTTCATCAAAATTGATATTTATAGAAGATAGTTGACTAGTAACCATATTAAACTCATTTATATGATGAACAACTGACCCACCTTCTACCATTTTCATATTAAATAAATGCTTCATGGGAAATACCTTATTCAAAGTGGAAGGATCTTCATATAACTTCATCAAGGTTTCCATAAACTCTTTAGTTATCTTTTATTTTGTAATATTAAATGCCACTGATTGTGTCAGGCATAAACAATTTCTGTCAAGTTCCTTTGTATCCAAAATATCCCATTCCTCTTGAGACATAGTTGCATCTTTCTTGGTTATTCCTTCTAATGGAAACCATAAATCCTTCTAATAGAGATAGTCCTCTATCTACATTTTCCATAACTAAAATTTATGCCTATTAAACTTATCAACCTTCAACTTACCCTTGTCTTCCATTACTCTTCTGAGACCTTCCCATAGAAGATAAATTAATACAACCCACTCTAATACCACTTGTTAGGATTAGCAGATACATAACTAACAGTTAAATACAAATTGATCAATAAAATAGAGGAATAAAACACACACAAAAATGAAACAAGAAGACACAAATAATTTAACATGGTTAACCACATCTCGGGTTACGCCCAACAAATAGAGATTCCAATATGAAGCTGATTACAACTAGCAATCCCTTGCAAATCAATACTGCTGCAAATGTCACAATACTTCTCCACACTAAAATGCCCTAACCCTAACACCATTTTATCAAGACTTATGTTTGTAAAAACTTAGGGTTAAACTATGTCAATCAATAGAAAAAATAACTCTTAGTGCCTTTATAAAATATTAAAATCTACTTGAGATTTCAAGGGAGATACCCCCAAAAACCCATGAGGGGCACTTGCCCTCGACCCCACCGTGTACCATGATAGGGAGCATACCAGGGGTGATGCGAATTGACCCCATATTGGGGATCTACCCCCAAACCCCAACTTCATAATTTGTGGGGAGAACACACTGATAAAAGTGGGGAAAAATAAACCCGAGAGTCTAATTAGGCTCCATATTAAATAAACACTTTGTGGGAAATACCTTATTCAAAGTAGAAGGATCTTCATATAACTTTGCTAGGGTTTCCATGAACTCTTTAGTTATATTTTATTTTGTAATATTAAATGCCAGTGATTGTGTCAGCCATAAACAAATACTTTCAAGTGCCTTTCTATCCAAAATATCCCATTCCTCCTCAGACATAGTTGCAATGTTCTTGGTTATTCCTTCTAATGGAAACCATAAATCCTTCTAATAGAGATACTCCTCCATCTGCATTTTCCATAACTAAAATTTATGCCTATTAAACTTATCAACCTTTAACTTACCCTTGTCTTCCATTACTCCCACTCAATTGTGAGACCTTACCATAGAGGATAAATTAATACAACACACTCTAGTACCACTTGTTAGGATTAGCAGATAGATATCTGACAGTTAAATACAAATTAATCAATAAAATAGAGGAATAAAACACACGCAAAAATGAAACAAGAAGACACAAAAGAATTTATCATGGTTCACCACATCTTGGGTTACGTCCACCAAATAGAGAGTCCAATATTAAACCAATTACAACTAGCAATCCCTTGAAAATCAATACTATTGCAAATATTACAATACTTCTCCACACCGAAATGTTCTAATCCTAACACCATTTTATCAAGACTTATGTTGGTAAAAAATTAGGGTTAAAATATATGCAATAAATAGAAAAAATAACTCTTGATGTCTTTATAAAATAATAATATCTAGTTGAGATTTTAAGGGAGCTACCCCCGAAAACACATGTAGGGGCATTGCCCCTCCACTCTATCATGAACCATGATTGGGAGAATGCTAGGGGCGATGCCAATTGACCCCATATTGGGGCTCTACCCACAAATCCCCACTTTATAATTTTGGGGGAAACCACACCGATAAAAGTGGGGAAAAATAAACCTGAGAGTCTAATTAGGCTCCATATAATAATGAGAGAGAGAGAGAGAGAGTAACTAGGATACATTAAGGGTTCCTAAGAGATCTTAGGATAGATTAAGGATGTTAAGGGTTTTTAAGAGTTCCTAAGATACAATAAGGGGTCCTAGGATACATTAATGTAACCTACGACCCCTAATGACCCTTTACGACCCCCATTACCCATTAATGTATCCTAGGAACCTTTACGACCACTTATGACACCTTACAATCCTCATTATCCATTAATGTATGCTAGGAGTCCTAGGATATATTAATGTATGGTAAAGGTTCCTAAGGGGTCATACCATGTCCTGAGGGGTCTTAGGATACATTAATGCACCCTAGGACCCATCAATACTGCTTATGACCCCTTACAACCCCTCAACATACATTAATGTATGGTAAGTGGTCATAAGGGTCAAATGGATCCTGAGGGGTTCTATGATATATTAATGTATCCTAGGACACATCATGACCCATTATGACCCCTTACAACCCTCATTATCCATTGATGTATCCTAGGAGTCCTAGGATACATTAACGTATGGTAAGTAGTCCTAAGAAGTCTAGAGGGGTCCTAGGAAAAATTAATGTATCCTATGATCAATCAGGACCCCTTATGGTCCCTTACAACCCCCATTAACCACTAATGTATCATAGGACTCCTAGGATATATTAATGTATGCTAAGGGGTGGTAAGGGGTCATAAGGGGTCCTAGGACCCCTTAACATACATTAATGTATGCTAAGGGGTTGTAAGGGGTCTTTAGGGGTCCTATGACACATTAATTTATCTTTGGAACCTTTAGGATCCCTTCTAATCCCTTAGGATCCCTTAGCATACATTAGTGTATCCTAGGACTCCTGGGATACATTAATGGTTATTCGGGGTCATAATGGGTCATAAGGGGTCATAAGTGGTTCTAAGGGGTCCTAAGATACATTTAAGTATTCTAGGACCCGTTAGGACCCCTTGTGACCCCTTAGGACACTTTACCATACATCACTATATCCTAGGACTCCTAGGATACATTAATGTATGTTGAATGTATCCTAGCATTCCTAGGATACATTAATGTATGTTGAGGGATCCTAAGGGGTCCTAAGGGATCCTAGGATACATTAATGTATCCTAGGATCATTTAGGGTAACTTATGAGCCCTTACAATCCCCATTACCCATAAATGTATCCTACGAGTCCTAAGATAAATTAATGTATGTTGAGGGGTTGTAAGGGGTCTTGAGGGGTTATAAGGGGTCCTGAGGATACATTAATGTATCATAGGACCTCTTATATGATCTATTTTTTTTGTATTAACATATTATAATGAATTTTTACATCACAATATATATTGTTTCAGTTACATCTCAGAATAATCATTTGTAGATCATAGATACAAAATCCAATAGGAAGAAACAACTACCTATTGCTAAAAGATTTAACCAACAGGATATCAAATAAAAATAAACATACTAGTTATTACAAAAAAGGGCCAAAATTGGTATCAGATATGACTCCATTGATCATCTTTGTGTTGCTTTTCTGACATCCTTGTTCACCCATGTTATGTCTTCAATGCATAGATTTTGAATAAAATAGTTTAGATTATCCAGTTTTGTGTCATTGAGCATGTCCTTGTGGATAGAGAAATATTGGCATGAAATTATGTCTTTTTTGTGGATTAGTATTTTTCCTTCCTGCATCAGCATCATGAATATATCTTTGGATATCTCCATAGTAGCAGCAACCTGTGACATAATTTGTAAATTAATTAGTTTACAACCAAACTCAGTAAGTTGTCTCCATTTCTTTTGAAAAATCTCTCTATTCCTATCCTTCCAGAGAAGCCACAGAATCTCATAGGTAAGAATAGACCAAAAGGTGTTAGATTTAAGATCAAAAGACTCAAAAAACCTAGCAAGGACCTCACTCCAAGATAGATGAGCCCTTCTATCCCACACAATGGGAGACCCAAAAAAGATGGCCCAGATTCCATGGGCATATGGGTATTCAAAAAATAAATGTTCATAAGACTCAGGGATAGAAAAAATGTTAGAATAGTCCCAAAGGATAACTGAGAGGGGCGGGGGGGGGGGGGGGGGGTGAATTAGTTATCAATTAATTCAATCCTTTTTACTTCTTTGAATTTAGTAAACAACAAAGTAAATGCATAATCAGATAACATAGTACTCAACAGACAATTTGATTACGGGGAAACCAAATGGTAAAAACCCCGGTGGGAATTAGCACCCACAATAAACTATACTTGTTTGTAGTAATCCATGTTAGAAGATATTTCAACCCTATTAAGAGTTTCAAAATACAATGCAATTAGTATAGAGACCTGGTTAAGGGTCAGACCCTATTAGGAGTCTTTTACAAATAACCCTGTTAGGGGTGGTGGACTCACCGTCCAAAAGCTCACTGCTTGATGGTGAAGGCTACAACCTTCTGGATAACAGATATGCACTATATTTGATGATGAACTATAGAGTAGACCTATTGTCTTGATTATTTCTAGTGTATTACAGTCTTTCACTTCTTCTTCACATAGACCCTTGATGAATGAACCAACTCTGATAATCTTCTCTATACATCTTTCTTCTCTTTTCGTATCATTCACACTTAGCATATCACAATTGAACTACTATAAGTATCTTCTCCAAATTAGAATATCATGTCAACTCTTAGAAACAATTCATCAATATCTTAGTCAGCTTAACTAAGCATGCAAATAATATTAAGTCTGCACAAGTCAATGTTGAACAGACGTGACGCTTCACTGAGTCAGCCTCACCAAATTAACCATAACTTTGAAATCTTCTTGAGACATGTTTGGCACCTTTGGATTTATATCATAAACTCATAATTAATCATGCATATACACAAGCATATCCTAAAGATAGGTGCAACTCATGAAACATGTTATATACGTCAGCCCTAAACTGTTATACTTTCAGAACTATAATTGCCAATAATAGAATTGCATAACTTTACTAAAACATCATATCTGGGTCTGCGTGTATGAACATAACATAATAAACATATCAAAAACATGTATCTATCCATGCAATTATTCATGTCATCATTCAGATAAGTTCATACAGAATTACTACTGTGTATTATATGTTGTCATCAATGACAAACATACAAACAATCAACTCTCAGAATCAAATCTCCAATAATCTCCCCCTTTGACATTGATGACAACATATGATATCAAAAACATCCTCTATTCATGGTTTCCTCTTTCTTTTACAATCTTCTTAATATCCTCATCAAATATTTCTCTAAACTACTGTAGTTCCTCTGACTATGTTTTTGTTCTATGTATATACTCCCCCAAAGTATAAGCTCCCCCTTAGAACATACTCCTCCTTACTATATACTCCCCCTTTAACATCAATGGAAAAGGGTGCCATAGTATTTTTAGGTACAGGTACTACTCCAGAAGTAGAGTAGTCAACCATTCATCAGTCACTTAATGACTGATGTCTTTACTGCTTCTTCTAAATAGACTTAGGAGAGGGAATTACTCCCAACTTCTCCCTGAGATACTCAAAAGTATTCTTTGATAAGGACTTTGTGAAAATATCTGCCAACTATTTTTTGGTGCTCACATAGTCTAATTTCACTTCTTTGTCTGCAACCTTCTCTCTTAAGAAATGGTACTTGATCTCTATGTGTTTTTTCTTTATGTGCATGACAGTTTTCTTAGACATGTTAATAGTGCTAGTATTATCACAATGAATAACAATAGGATAATCAACCTGAATGCCAAAGTCTTTAGCCATCTACTTGATCCAAACCATAGTTGAACAATTTAGTGGTGCTGCAACATATTCAACTTCTGCTGTGGATTAAGAAATATAGTTTTGTTTCTTACTTATCCAAGAAACTAACCTGTCTCCAAGGAATACTGCTCCTCCTGAAGTGCTCTTTCTGTCATCAATACAACCTGCCCAATCTGCATCTATATACACATGAAGCTTTACATTCTCTAATTTAGGATACCATAAACCATAGTCTATATGTTCCCTTTAGATATCTGAATATCCTTTTGACTACCATTAGGTGACTCTGCTTGGGTTCAACTGCAAATATTCCAACAATGCCAACTGCATTAGATATGTCAGGTCTAGATTGAGTTAGATAAATGAGTTTACCAATCATAGATTTATACAATGTCTTATCAACTGCTGTGGAGTCATTATCTTTTGAAAGCTTTCTTCCTGTTATCATGGGAGTGCATACTTGCTTATAGTCATCCATCTGAAAGGTCTTCAGTATTTCCTTCACATATTTAGACTGATTGATGAATATACCTTTATCTATTTGCTTTACATTAAGTCCCAAAAATTATTTTATAGGACCAATCATACTCATTTCAAATTCATTATGAATTTCTTTTGCAAATGGTTTACTGAGATTATCATTACCCCCAAAGATAATGTCATCAACAAATATAGCAACTAATAATAATCCATCAGGTGTTTCTCTTGTAAATAAGTTATAATCTGCTGCTCCTTTCTTGATTCCAATCTTGGTAAGATAACCATCAAGTCTCTCATACCAAGCTCTTGGGGCCTATGTAAGACCATAAAGTGCTTTCTTCAATCTGCATACCATGTTTGATTCATCTGAAAGATTAAATCCTTCAGGTTGTTCAATGTAGACTTCTTCATTCAAATCTCCATTCAGAAAAGCTGATTTTACATCCATTTCATAAACTTTAAAGTCTTTAACTGTTGTATATGCCAAAAACAATTTTATGGCTTCTAGTCTACTCACAGGGGAAAATGTATCAGTGTAGTCTATTCCTTGTCTCTATTCATATCCCTTTCATACCAATCTTGCTTTGTTTCTTACTACTGTACCATCTTCATTCATCTTGTTTCTGAATACCCACTTTGTTCCAATCACATTTTTTTCACTAGGTCTAGGGACCAATTCCCATGTATCATTTCTATCTATCTGATCTAATTCTTCTTTCATTGCATTCTTCTAATTAGAGTCATTGCGTGCATCTTCAACACTTAAAGGTTCAATTTGTGAAAGTAAACATACCTCTTCGTCCACTGCTAGACTTTTTGCTTTTGATCGGGTCAAAACACTGCTGCTCTGATCTCCAATTATGTCATTTTTAGAGTGGTATCTAGATGTGAATTTTGGAACCTTAGGTGTGTCTTCTTCTTCTATAGTTTTTGATTCTTCTCTGCTTGTTTCAGGGTCATTGCATGAGACATCAATGCAATCAAACATTTCTTCAATAACAGTATCTTTGTTGCTAGGTCTGGATTCATCCTAAATCATAGGTGCATATCCATAGTATCTTTCTTGAACAATAAACTTTTCATCAATCTTAACATGCATGCTTTCAATTATCTTTTTTAGTCTCAAATTGAAACGTCTATATGCTTTGCTTTTAGTAGAATAACCAAGGAAAATACCTTCATCACTTCTAGCATCAAACTTGCCAACTCCATCATCTCTCTTGATGTAGCACTTGCTGCCAAAGATTCTGAAATACTTTACTGTAGGTACATTGC
>MU223404.1:230262-243498 GCA_018584345.1 Thuja plicata
TTAAACTCAATTTCCTATAGTTTAAATTCAAATATTTAAACTTACTAATTAAATTCTTCCAATTAAATTAATTTAATTTCATCAAATAAAGTAATTCTTAATAAAAAAGAATTCAATTATCTCACATTTTGAAAACAATTATTAAATAAATGAATTAAATACTCATTTATCTTCAAAGAGATAACTCCAATCAAATCCCATAAGTTACTCCACCCATCTCTCCAGTCCACATGGGTAACTTCACCCACCTCTTCAGTTCAAAAAGGTAACTCATAATTAGCTCTTCAGTTAACCAAACTCTATCTCCTCTTAAACAAATAAAGAGGTGGGGTTTACTGAGGACCTCTTCTGTTCCTTTTGATCTCAACCGTTCATCTCCCTATCTCTGGGATTGATCTCAACCATTCATTTCATCACCATTTCCTATATAATAAACCCTTCATAACCATTTGAAGGATCCAGGATTTCAAGCTCTTGTGCGCTATTACTCTGTCAGTTTGGTTCTAGCATTCAAGCCATCTTGCGATCACACACCCATTTCAATTATCAAATTCTCGACGCTTCTCAAGTCATAGACGTTTCCCCGCCAATACTAAGCATCAAGAATAGCATTTTAGAAGGAGTAGAGAGAAACAATAGAAGCTTCAAGCATCGTGGGGTTTGCATTTATTTGTTTTCCTTTCTCTTGCTTGTACATTTTATTGCTCACATTTCTGTTATTTTGTTTAGTAGTTATTGCATACTTGATTTGCATTCATTTGTAAACCTTTGCTACTAACCCTCGCCTTTGGAAAGCTGTGGGAAACCAGAGAGAGGCGTACATTTTGGTGAACCCAACGTGAACAAACAACCCAAATATATCTTCCAGATGAAGAAACAGATTGATCAACCATGGCCGTACGGTTGCAAATTTAAAAATCATACTTTTCTTTGACATTTGTACTATTTCACAATTGTTGAGAGTTTGCCGCAATCATCTAAACTGTGTCGCAATCGACTGGTTTAATACCGCAATTGATTGCAGGCTTCCACAGTTCTTCTATCTATTTCTTGTTTTCTGTCTTCTGGTATTTTTCCGCAATCGACCAAACCGTGCCGCAATCGCAAGAAATCTGTCGTAGTTGTCTAATGTGTGCCGCAATCGACAGTATTTTTCCGTAGTGGTTAGTGATTTATCGCAATCGATAGCAAGTTGCCGCATTTGCTAGATCTCTTCCGTAATCGACAGAATATTACCGCAGTTGCAAGAATAATTCTGCAATCGTAGGAAATATTGCAAAATCAAACCTGAATCTTCGGCCCAGCTGTTTCTAAATTGACATTCTTTTTAGTTTCTATGCAGGTTTGGACCAAATCCGCCAAGGACAGAGAACGGTAAGTTTGGTAAGCATTATTTGGTATTTCGAAGTTACTTATATCCTCATTTCGCAAAATAATCCTTTTTTGGTACTAACCTATCTAAACAAACACAAATCTAAAAGGAATTCATTTTTTGATTTGGGTCTAAAAAGAACAGTGCTTGCAAAACTTTTCACACCTCATATTTCAGATTTGGGCTTAAAATTGACGTGAGAATTAAGAACTAAACAAAGGCAAAAAATATTTCAATTTGGTGCAATAAAATTGAACAAGAAATCAACACCTACTTTGGAGCTTAAAATTTAACATTGGTGCTTGTATGGTGGTGTAGCTTAGTTCACATTTCAAAATTTGGAGCTTAATCGATTTACCTCGTGTCTTGAGTTTTGGGTGCACTTGCACAAACTGTTAGATTACAAACCTTTTTACTTTTTAGAAAGGCCTATCCAGGAAATGTGCTTCTTCCTTAGAGGATGACCTTAAACTGGTAAATCCTTCTGACCGGTATATAAACAAGGCGTGAACCAAAGTTTCATCTTATCTAGCCAAGCTCAAGCAAGGCGTGTTGACAATAGTCTAGATTGGGTGAATATCCCTAAGGAGCCAGCGTGGTCAATTAGGCTCTTAAGTGAGTCACGCACGTACAAACCGATTGGAGAGACACCATGGACCCTTATTACAACCTGGTTAATTAGATACCACCCATTTTACCTCCGAACAGATACTTTATTATAGTGCAAGGGGTTGCAGAATTTCCCCCCAAGATTCCCAACATATGTGTGCCACGGTATTTGTGTAGTGAAAGAGATCTTCACTTCACGGCAACAATACCTGGAAACAGAAAAAACACAGGCACCTACGTCATGGATCTTTATGTCCTAGTAGCGTGACAATTTCTGTGTGAGCTAACAGACATTCAAGTATTGGGCCTATAACATTGTACTCTGAAGCCAATTAGACCTAGATTAAATCTGTTTGTTCATTGTTGAGACCTTGTGAAAACCTTGTAACTTGAAAAAATTGTAGAACATACACTCTTCAATCTTCATTCTCAAAACACTGTGTCTATTGTGCTTGTTTCTTTGCTCAGTTTCTGAAAAACGTACAACAAAAACATCTAAACTGTCAAAACGAGTCTAACGTTTTAAAATCTAGGGTGTCAAAGTTAATTGTCTTGCTTATCAGAAGCATTGTTCCAGAAAATTCAAAAAAATCAAGCAGTGATACTTATCCTTTAGTCTTTCTTAGACTGTTCCCATTATGCCGCAATTGCTTGCATCAGGTCGCAATGGAAGGAAATTTTCCACATTTGATCATTTTATTGCCACAATCATCTCTTTTATTACCGCAATCGGTTATAAATTATCGCAATCGACCAATCATTTTACCGCAATAGGTGAAATTGTGCCGCAGTTGACCAGATATATTGTATTCTAGTTCTAACTTAAAAACCTTGAAAGAATTCTTCATTTGGTGTCCAAACTAGTGTCTATCCCAGAGAATGTGAAGAACATTGTGTGAATCTCTAAACATTAAAGATTAACTTTTCTCTATAGAGCACGATTATTGTCAAAAACATTGTTAGTTCAAAAGCACAGACTTAAAATATCTTGATCTCATCATTTCAAATATCATCATCTTTTCAAATTGAATTTTTCCAAGACAAAGGTCGGCAAATCCTATCTTTTATCATCACCACTTTGAGATCAAGTTATATCAAAATCTGTCCTTAGAATTACCCTTGTCAAAAACATAACTCGGACTTTCCTTAGAAAGGATCTTCTTCTTTGTTTTCTTTATATCACTTGTTTTAGTCACAAAACCTAGACCACACGATGTCTCAGACACCTCATGACAGACCCTACACAAGTTCTAAAGCTAGAACTCAACCAGATGAGTCTTATATCAACCATTTCCCCACTTGGGAGATAGAGCAAGAAAATGATCCCTTCACAAATACCAGTCCTACTCTATTCATTAAGCCACCCCATGGGGCGGCCTTTTTCCAAGATATCACAGAGGAAGAACTAGAAGATGTGGAACAAGATGCTTATTCCACAAAGGTAGTTGATGCTATTGTAGAGAGGAACCCTGAATGTTACTTGGCCATGCTTATAAAGAAGGGAGTCAAACTCCCCGCTGAATTCAATATATCAACAATATGGCCCAAAAACCCTCTCACAGGTCAAAACACTACTCCCACTCCTCAGATATTACTTGTTGTGTCACAAATCTTTCCATCACTGAATTTACCCACATCAACGTAGACTATATCCAATCAAACCAATGACCCAACCCAAGCCAGCACATCATCTACTCAAGGCATGGCAAACTCACAACCGAGTGCACCTATGATCACTAGTAAAACTTCCATCCCACCAAACACCAGTTATTCTGAAACCATGCCGCTGCTGCAATCCATCCACACTAACCTTGGGATCAACACATCATGCCTGCAAGGATCCATCTCTACAAGACCTATTTATAGTCAAGGTCAGTCCAAAGCTACATCTTTTCCCATTCAACCCCCGCAACAGTAACCCCAGCTCCAGTTGCCCATTCTGACACCCATCCAACCTCCGCAATAGCAACCCCAGCTTCAGTTGCCTCATATCCAACCTCTACAACAACAACCCCAGCTTTAGTTTCTTCATATCCAACCTCCAAAATAGCAACCCCAGCTTTATTTGCCTCATACCCAACCTCTGCAATAGAAACCCCAGTTTCAAACCATACCTCAGCAGCAACAATACCTACCCCAACATTATCAACCCCAGTTTCAGTCATGACAGCAAACACTTCAAAACCCCCCATGGATTACTCATATCCCTATAGTTACAAATCACTCAGTGGGGAATCAATATCAAGTCCCTAGGATGAAATCCTATGTTCCTACTCAAGGGACAGAGAGGCGCAGCCTCATACCCACAACAGCACAAAGGAATGTCCACATGCACCAGCCGCAATATCAAACAGACATGCTAATGCAACAAATGCAAACCCTTCAAACCCAAATGATGGATATGCAAATTCAAGGGAAAACTAAATCCTATACCACAGAGGATTTATACCCATACCCCTTTGACCATTCTATTCAAATGTCTCCATTTCCCAACCACTTCTCGGTACCCAAGTTTGACAAGTATAGGGGCAGTACCAACCCTATTGAGCATATACGAGAATTTTTTGCTATTTGCGTAGAAGTCACTCATGATGAGACATATCTAATGTGACTATTCCCACAAAGTTTGGCCGGTCTAGTAATGGAATGGTTCTCACATCTACCTCATGGCATTCAGTCTTGGGGAGAATTGGCCGAAAAGTTCATAGCTCACTTCCATCATAACATCGAGTTCAAGGTCAGCATCAAGGACCTTTGTGACAATAAATAGAAAGATGGAGAATCCTTTGTAAAGTTCCTACAGAGATGGAGGAATACGGCAAACCGCATTACCTACGATGTGCCCGAACAAGACTTAATAGTCATGTTTGTTGACAATCTCATCCCAGACATGTCATTTACAATGGAACTACAGCTAGCTCCAAAATTTACACAACTCATCGAAAGAGGAGTTCGATGTGAACAGAACTTGGTCAAAAGAGGAATCATTGCAGATCCTACGCAAACGAACACAAATAAGAATGCAACGGAAAAATCTAAGTGGTGGAACAAGAACAAAAATGTCACTAGTGATGGTTTCATTGATGTAAAGATGGTCAACTATGCGCAACCCAAGGTGTCACTGCAAGGCGCACATGTGGAAAACCAAAACCCCACAGGGGCCACTCAACAAGCATACATCTAGAGCCAACCTCCCCCTGTACTATCAGCCGCTATGTCAAACAGTCAATAGCAGAATCAACGCAAACCATGGTTTCAATTCCAACAAAGAGATTCCACACCATTGGGAGAGCCAATAGAGTCCGCTTGATGTAAGCTGATACAATCAAATACTATCACTCTCCTAGCAATCAAAGACTTTGAACAAGAGGAAAATAAGCCAAGGTGGTACAATGACAAAGACTTCTATGAGTTTCATCGGGTCAAGGAGCACAAAATAGCCAACTTCTACCGATTGAAACATGCTATCCAATATCTCATTGACACAGGGATCATCGATGTGACAAACACTCAAGCAAAAGGCACAACTGATCATACCATATTCAACAATACCTTTCGTGATCACAACAAAGGAAAAGCCTTCGGGTCTGGTGGACAAACCAATAAAGTTATCTATATGTATGCCAATAGTGATAATGTCATAAATTGCCTAAATCCTTTAGATAATCATGTGGCCGCAATCACCATTAGGGACCAAGGTAACAATTGTGTTGTAACTACACGTCATGCTAGAGTCATCTTGCAAGGAGTACCATCCTCAGCTACTACATCAGCCAATCCTATAGCAAACTCAAATCCACAAACAAGCATAGTGGACCAACTAAAGCACACACCTGCATAGATATCCATGTTTGACCTTTTGCGCATATCTCCGCAGCATAAACTAGCACTTGATCAAGCACTTCAAAATGCATCTGTACATCTGAAAGCTTCCAAACAATGGTCAACTATATAGCAGCTAACAAACATGCCACATTCACAGAGTGTGATGTACCACTGCATAAACCCCTGCATAATGATCCTCTACACTTGCTTGTCCAAATCCACAAAAGCATTGTCCGTAGGGTCCTTGTTGATGGTGGAGCTAGTCTAAACATTTGTACTTTAAAGTTAATCAAGCAACTAGGCTATTCCGAATCAAGCATTGATGTCACCCAAAGGATAAATATCAGAGCATATGATGAAGAGGAAAGGTCCTCTAAGGGTATCATCGTTCTACCTGTTCGCATTGGGCCTGTGGTAAAAAATACACCCTTCCAAATCTTAGGCCTTGAGTTGGGATACAACATGTTACTAGGGAGACCTTGGATACATGAAATGCAAGCTATACCATCAACATATCATCAATGCATCAAGTTCCCTCACCAAGGAGAGGAGATCATCATAGAGGGAGATCCCAATCCCTTCCAATATTGTAATGCGGTCCAAATCAACACTGATAACCAAGTACCATCAAATCAGGATGCAAGCATCCCATCCTCCTCAGAATCAAATCCCAAAGATGTCACACAAGCAGCAGGAAAGATAGTCATTAATCAAGATGCAAGCATCTCATCTTCCTCAAAACCAAATCTCAAAGATGTCACATAGAAAGAAAGCAAGATATCCATCATAGATAAGGGCTGTGGTAAATACAGATATGAAGAAGCCTTTACCATCATGCACATGCCTCAAAACCCACAAACTCATGGCATGCCACAACCTGTTATGGTAACAGAAACACCACAGCTGGTTCTATTCAGATGTCCACCCACCACCTTTGTCCGATGGGGTGACATAGCAGAAGAGAATACTTTTGAGCAAGACATCAATACCTGGTTATATAGAGACTCCCCAGAGACAGTCCAACCACCCTTACCTTTGGAAAACTATGGTAACGGTTACACAATGATACAAAGGTTTGGGTATGATGGCACAACTAGATTGGGGGCAAGGCAACAAGGCATATATGAATTGCCTCTCCCACCAACCCAAAGAAACACTAGAGGTTTGGGCTATGGAAAAAAAAACACTAGTCCTGTGGTTCAAGACATTCAAGTCAATCATGAGAAAATAACAGAGATGCACCGGGGGCACAACACTGAGCATGTTCTAATAAGAAACATATTAGCACAGTTGTTGCCCGCCGAAGAGGGAACCACACAATCCCAAATAAACCTACACTTAGCAATCACTGATGCCCAAGGAAGTGAGACATCGGATGAACATTCCATTGAGACTGACTCCTATGACTATGAGTGGAGATCCCTCCATGATTTCAAACCATCAATCCCTTACTTTTCCCCACGAGATGACATTATCATAAATCTTGCAGACCTATTTGACCAATTGACTATATCCGAACAACCCTATATAGACAAGCATATCATTCATCAGACCTCTAGTGGTGCATCCACATCATGGTCCAATTTTGTAGGTACCATATCAGTGGTCCCCTTCAGTCAATCGAAGCCAAACAATAGTGAAAGTGTCTATCTTGTACACCCTGAGCTAATAGAATGGGATCAACAAGGACCACCTGATCTAGATGTCTTCAAAAATGATGAGGATATAGCTCATTTCATGGGACTAAGGGAAGGCATCCTATCAGGAGATCACAAAGCAGGATTCTCCTTCAATTTAGACAACGCAACATATTTTGGGGAGGAAGCACCTCTTTCCAGTCCACAAACGAAAAAAGAAAAGAATGATAAAAAGCTAAAACAAGATGTATCTTCTAGCGAAAACCTCACTAAGGTGCTAGAAGATGGAAAGAAGGAACTCCTCCCCTTGACAGAGGAGGAATAAACTTTTCTAGCAGAAGAGATAGAGGAAGTTAACTTGGGGGATGACAAGAACCCAAAGAACATATACCTGGAAAAATCACTCACTCCTAAGGAGAGAGAACAATTCATCAGCTTCTTCAAAGAATGGATGATTAATTTTGCATGGTCCTACTCAGACATGCCAGGGTTAGATCTAGAGTTAGTATTACATCATCTCCCATTGCTACCCAATGCAAAACCTGTCAAACAGAAGCTAAGAAAGATGCATGCTCACGTGGTGTTACTAGTGAAAGCAGAATTGAAAAAGCTCTTGGATGCTAAATTCATCAGACCCATACCATATGCGGATTGGATATCTAATCTGGTACTATTTACAAAACATAGTGGTCAAATATGAATTTGCATATATTTCATGGATCTCAACGTAGCATGTCCCAAGGATGACTTCCCTCTACCAAATATTGACATGATAGCAGACCTAACTGCGGGACATCAAATGCTATCCCTCATGGATGGTTTTTTTAGGTTACAATCAGATAAGGATAGCACCAGAGGACCAACACAAGATAGCTTTCACATGTCCATGGGGCACGTATTGCTGGAATGTCATGCCATTTGACCTAAAGAATGCTGGAGCTACATACCAAAGGGCTATGACAACTATCTTTCATGATCTCATCCACAAAACAATGGAAGACTATGTGGATGACATACTAGCAAAGTCCATACTTCGAAAGGATCACCTACATGTTTTGGGACCCATCTTTGATAGAATACAAGAGTTCAAGGTCTGTCTAAACCCCAAAGAAATGTGCTTTCGGTGTCATAGTAGGCAAATTACTCTGATTCATTGTATCACACAGAGGGATCGAGGTGGACCCAGAAAAGGTCAAAGCAATATTGGAGATGCCTCCACCCTCGAACCTGAGACAACTACAGGGATTACAAGGAAGGCTACAATCAATCAGATGGTTTATAGCTCAACTGGTAGAAAAATGTCACCCATTCCAGCATCTATTGCATAAAGATAGAGCAATGTGAACATGCATTTCAGATATTGAAAAACTACCTCCTTAAGTCACCAATATTGGTACCACCAGTACAGGGTAGACCATTGCTTCTGTACATCTCAACAACAAAATCAGCATTAGGGGTACTATTGGCACAACATGATGACGAAGGGAAAGAAAGGGCCATCTACTACTTAAGCAGGACTTTGGTGGGATATGAGTTAAACTACACACCAATCAAGAATTCATGCCTGGAAATTGTTTTTGCTTCCCAGAAGCTGAGACACTACATGCTAAGCCACCAAACAAAGCTGATAGCACATATCGATTCTCTCAAGTACCTCCTTAGCAAAGCAGCACTCACTAGACGACTGGCCAAATGGGTAATGATCCTAAGTGAGTTTGACATTGAATACGTAGACAAAAAGGCTATCAAGGGACAAGTGATTGCAGATCAACTAGAAGAGGCGCCTATCCAGGACCATTAGCCTATTGTATCTAACTTTCCTGACAAATCCATCATGACGCTACAATCGGTGATCGAGGTATGGCAACTCTATTTTGATGGATCATGTACAAACCATGGAGTGGGGGCAGGGATAGTGCTCATTACCCCAAACAATGATACAATTCCAAAATCCTTTAGACTCAACTTCCCATGCACCAACAACATCGCAGAATATGAGGCACTGGTAATTGGCTTAAAGACAACAATCCAATGGAGAATCAAGAACCTGAAAGTCTTTAGAGACTCATAGTTTGTTATTAGCCAGGTCAACAATGATTATACAACCAAAGATGAGAAGCTCATACCATACAAAGCACAAATGGAAAGGCTACAAACCAAGTTTCATTACATACTCTTTGAACAAGTACCAAGAGCACGGAACAAAGCTGCAGATGTGATGGCTACTGTAGCATCATTGATTGTTATGCTAGGTAATGATACTAAATTCCAGTTTCTAGTAGAGCAACTCTTGGTGCCCTCACATTAGCAATCTATCATAGAATCCGCGTGTGTCCTTGTTGGTCTTGAATCCCCATGGTATCAAGAAGTCTATAACTACCTCCAAAACAATGTCTTACCTCCAGATCTGTCTAGGAACCAAAGAAAGTCCCTAATCCGCCAAGCCTCTAGGTATACCATCCTTTCAACTACTCTATACACGCAAAGTCTAGATGGAATGTTACTACGATGTCTCACTTCTACGGAATCACAGAAAGCTTTGTACGAGGTACATGAAGGAATATGTGGAACCCACGGAGGTGGCAATAGCTTAGCTAAGAAAGTCATCCACATGGAATACTATTGGCCAACAATAGAGAAAGATTCACACAAACATGTTCAAAGGTGTAGACAATGTTAAATCCATGGAGACCTCATCCATGCACCAGCCCGGGAGCTGAATCCCATCACCTCACCATTACCATTTTCAATGTGGGGATTTGACCTAGTGGGCAAAATAACACCTTCTTCTGAAAATAGACACAAGTACATCATAGCAGCAATGGAGTACTTCACCAAGTGGGTGGAAGCAATTCCCCTCACTTACATCACTGGAAAGAAAATTGCAATGTTCATACTTAACCATATTATCTGTCGATACAGGATCCCACAAACGATCCTGACAGATCATGGGACACCTTTCCAGAACCAGAATGTTGAAGACTTATGTGAGCAGTTCCACATTAAACAAGGATTCTCTTCCTTTTATTACCCTCAAGGGAATGGACAAGCTGAAGCTACCAATAAAATGATCCTAAAAATCCTTAAGAAAATAGTAAACGAATCAGGGCGCGACTGGAATTTACAGCTTAGTCCCGCATTATGGGCATACAGAACCAGTGTGAGAACACCAATGGGGGAAACTCCTTTCTCCCTATTCTACGGATCAGAGGCAGTATTACCCCTCAAAGTAGAAATCCCATCACTGAGGATATCACTAAAGAACCTGATCACAGATGAGGACTACAGAGTCGCAAGGCTCAGTGAGCTAGAGTTACTAGATGAACGAAGGCAGCATGCTTTCGACCACTTATAGGGATATTAGAATTGCCTTAGAAGGAACTATCATAAGAAGGTGAAGCCAAGAAAATTTGAGGTAGGAGAATTTTTCCTCATGGAAAATCAGAAGAATTAGGCAAAACTAGTCAAACCGGGTAAGTTCGAACCTAACTGGCTAGGGCCATTTGTTATTGTCAACTCTAATCAGAGTGGGGCATTCATACTTGCCACACCAGAAGGAGACTAGCTCCCTAGCTACATCAACAACATGCACCTGAAGAGATTCTATCCTTGAGGACTCTATGGTTAAGGCACTTATCTACATATTTAGAAAATACCAAAAAAATCAAAAAATACAAAAGTTACCTTGGTGAAAACCTGGCAATCAGGCACCTTGGCGACAAAGAAAAAAAATCAAAAAATACCAAAAAGCAAAAAAAGAAAAAATGTAAAGAGAAACAAAATTGCTCTCTCAGTGAAAAATTGGCAATCAGGCGCTACTGAGTAGGTACCTTGGTGAAAACCTGTCAAACAGGCGCCAAGTGTTCAAATCTAGCTTCACCATCAATGAGCTCCAAAAGCTTGAGCAGGTTTCACATAAAAGGCTGACTATCCAAAGCTATATCCAGGAGCACAAACCCCTCTAAGCACAAAGCACTTACCAATGGTTTATAACTGGTCCACCAGACTAGGGGGCAAATTCTAAATATATTCAAAAATCCAAAAAAATTGTAAAACTCATCAAAATCCTAAAAAAAAGGTTCAAAATCAAGAGAAATCAAACTTCATCAAAAACATTGAAAAATTGCAAAATCCCAAGCAATAAAACCAGCTCGGTTATCAAGAGAGCACACAAGCAATCACACCCATTCAATCATTGTCACAATCATGAGCTTTGCAAACATGCATTTGGCCCATCTGACACAACTTGATCAGCTGCCAACATGATCACAACATTCAAAATCAATCCAATCATTCAAAGACTGTCACAATCATGAGCTTTGCAAAATAGCATTGGGCCCATCTAACACAGCTTAATCAGCTACCAATATGATCAAATCATTCAAAGACTGTCACAATCATGAGCTTTGCAAACAAGCATTGGGCCCATCTGACACAGCTTGATCAGCTGCCAACATGATCACAACATTCAAATCAATCCAATCATTCAAAGACTGTCACAATCATGAGCTTTGTGAACCAGCATTGGGCCCATCTAACACAGCTTAATCAGCTGCCAATATGATCAAATCATTCAAAGACTGTCACAATCATGAGCTTTGCAAACACGCATTCGGCCCATTTGACACAGCCTAATCAGCTGCCAACACGATACAATCAATCAAGCCAATGAATCCTATCCAAAGACTTGAACCAATCAAGAGATCCAATTGCATCAAGGAACCATCCAAAATGTTGACTAGGTCAGTCAAGTTAGTCAGATGTCAATACATATTTCATGTTTATGTTCTTATGCTACTCTGGGATCCACCATGTGAGGAGAGTAGCTATGATAGATCATGACTAATTTTATTTGATTGTTGTCTATTGAATGTTCACTTTGATTTCAGGGCCATGATGATTTAGGATAAATGCGGTAGGCGCTATCACTTATCTAACAGCCGCGCAGTTCTAGGACCTGAGATTAAACCTAGGAAAGAATTGGACATTCCTTCTCTCTTATTTTTTTCTTATTTTGGGTTTTATAGAATCAAGATCTTGCAGCAATATTCAGATGGACTCTGAGTTTCTTTGGAGTTCTATCTTGGTTCTATGGTCTTTCCCTTTATGTTTGCAAACAAGAGCTCGCGATGCTATCCAGATGGACCCTAAGGGCATAGGAGTTCTATCTTGTTTGCTTGTCTTTCCCTTTTCAGAAGTCAAGAGCTCAGTGTGTTATCCAGATGGACTCTGGGTGCATAGGAGTTCTATCTTGGTTTCTTTGTTTTTAGATTAATTCAAAGGACAAGTGGTATATAAATGGTCAATATCTGGGTGCTTTTGGTTCTCTTCTTTTTCAAACAAGGAACATGGTTGAATCCAAATGGTCAAAATTTGGGTACACTATGAGTCTCTTTCTATTCAATCTCTCTACTCCATCCACTATCAAGAGGTCATGGGGGTATCCAGGTAGTATGTGACCTGGATCATTCGACGCTCTTCCAGAAAGTCAGAAAATACAAAAAAAAGATGCAAGGATGACACTTATTGGAACAGGGGCAGCGACTTGAGATATTCATTCCTATCTATTAGATCATATCTATCCATAATGCAAAAAAAAAAAAAAAATTCTATCATTACATTCTATTGGATCAATCTCAGAGCACATCTATCCTAACTAACCTTCTTTCTAACTAACACATGCATTACTCAAAAATTTTGTGCATGGTAGATTACATTCATTTATTGCATAAGAAAAATCCTAAACATGTGCATAGTAGATCATATAATCAATGCATCCATCATCAATAACAT
>MU223404.1:243755-273371 GCA_018584345.1 Thuja plicata
ACATTAAAAACACTAATTTTCATCTATTAATTAATGGTTTTTTAATCATTAATTAATCATCTTTTTTCCTCTAAATTCATTCCCCAAATCATCTAATCAAATTCTCAAAATTAATTAAATAATTAATGTTATTTAATTAAATATCTTTAATTGATTAATTACCATTAATTGATTAATTAAACTCAATTTCCTATAGTTTAAATTCAAATATTTAAACTTACAAATTAAATTCTTCCAATTAAATTAATTTCAATTAAATTAATTTAATTTCATCAAATAAAGTAATTCTTAATCAAAAAGAATTTAATTATCTCACATGTTGAAAACAATTATTAAATAAATGAATTAAATACTCATTTATCTTCAAAGAGATAACTCCAATCAAATCCCATAAGTTACTCCACCCATCTCTCCAATCCACATGGGTAACTTCACCAACCTCTTCAGTTCAAAAAGGTAACTCATAATTAGCTCTTCAGTTAACCAAACTCTATCTCCTCTTAAACAAATAAAGAGGTGGAGTTTACTAAGGACCTCTTCTGTTCCTTTTGATCTCAACCGTTCATCTCCCTATCTCTGGGATTGATCTCAACCGTTCATTTCATCACCATTTCCTATATAATAAACCCTTCATAACCATTTGAAAGATCCAGGATATCAAGCTCTCGTGTGCCATTACTCTGTCAGTTTGGTTCTAGCATTCAATCCATATTGCGATCACACACCCATTTCAATTATCAAATTCTCAATGCTTCTCAAGTCATAGACGCTACCCCACCAATACTGAGCATCAAGAACAAAATTTCAGAAGGAGTAGAGAGAAACAATAGAAGCTTCAAGCATCGTGGGGTTTGTATTTATTTATCTTCCTTTCTCTTTCTTGTACATTTTATTGCTCACGTTTCTGTTATTTTGTTTAGTAGTTATTGCATACTTGATTTTCATTCATTTGTAAACCTTTGCTACTAACCCTCACCTTTGGAAAGCTGTGGGAAACCGGAGAGAGAGGCGTACAAGTATATACTACTATGTTTACTGTGTCTCTATAATAGGTGTGCACAACTTTTCCTTCAATCATCATAGTGCGCACTGTATCAAGTATGATCCTGTTTCTCCTTTCTACAATTCCATTCTACTGAGGGGTTCTAGGTGCACTCAACTATGTTTTAATACCATGCTCTTCACAATAGTCATAAAATTGATCAGAGGTGAAGTCTCCTCCTCTATCTGATCTTAGACATTTTAGTTTTAATCCACATTTATTCTCAACTTTAGCTTTGAATATTTTGAACTTCTCAAAGGCTTCAGACTTCTCCTTTAAGAACACAACCCACATCATCCTAGAAAAGTCATCAACAAACAAAATGAAATACCCTTCTCCGTAGTATGATATTGTTTGAGTATGACCACACAAATTTGTATGTACTAGGTCCAATTTGTTCTCAGCTGAGTTCTTCTTGCTTCTGAAGGAACTCCTTACATGCTTTCCCATGACACATTTCCTGCATATACTATCAACAGGTCTTGCAATACTAGGAAGGTCTTTGACTGCCTTAACATTGCTGATCTTTACTATATTATCAAAATTGATATGACAAAGTCTCTTGTGCCATAACCAACTGTCATCCACCTTTGCAACAAAACAACTTACATGAGAATTGAGCTGAAAAACATTACCTTTTGTTTTGGAGCCTAATGCAATCATGTTTCCATCCTTGTTGTTAATAATGCACTTGTTGTCTTTGAATTCTAAATGATAACCTTTGTCAAGTAGTTATCCAACACTTAGCAAGTTATGATGAAGTCCATCAACATATAGAACATCATCTGTCTTGTTCTTTCCATCAAAGGTGATAGAACCTCTTCCTATGATAGTTTTGGGAGTGTTATCTCCAAATCTAACCATACCACCTTTGTACTTGTCTAACTAAACAAATCTGTCTTTGTCACCTGTCATATGATGAGAGCATCCACTGTCAATGATCCAATCAGTTCTGATATCTACTTTGGAGATCAGGGCTAGTTTTTGTTCTTCCTTTTCATCTGCAATGTCCATTTCTTCAAGCAGCCTCTCCATGTCTCTAAGGGCAATGAATCCAATTTCATCTTCTCCTGAATCTTCATCGGTTACACCTTCTTCAGCATGATAACATTCCTTCTTATATTTGGGTTTGTAATCAGATCTGAACTTCTTGACTCTTGTGGGATATTTAGATGCAAAGTGACCTATCTTATTACATGAAAAACATTTGAATGGAAGTTGTCCTTCATAATTACCTTTTTCTTTCTTTTCTCTTCTAGCAATCATAGCTATGATTTCTTCAAGTTCTTCATCAAATTCTTCATTCTCATTGTGACTAGAGATGTGTAAGGATTTCTTACCATGGACTGTGGCTTTGAAAGTTGTTTCACTTTTAGGTTCAGTCTTTAGTCTTGATATCTCAAACGCAGAGATTTTTCTGATTAGAGTCTCTCTCTTGAAGTTTTGTGAGAATTGCATAGTTTCCTCTAGAATTTTGATCTTGTTTTCATAGTCTGATGTCAAAGTAGTTAGAAACTTGTCCTTTATATCTTCTTCTTATATTTCACCACCATTATTCCTGATTCCAAATACTGCTTCATTTATCCTTTGATTGTAAGCTCTAATGTTCTCTTTAGGTAACATCTCAAGACTGTTGTATTTCTTCTTCCATGTCTTCCTGCGTGCATTTTTTGCTTGAACATCTCCTTCAAACATGTCTTCTAAATACTTCCATATGGTATAGGTTCTATAAATTTTCTTGATCTCAGAAAATTCACTATCAGATAAGGTGTTGATTAGGGCTTCTTTAGCAATTGCATTATGTGTAAATATGTCCTTTTGTTTGTTGGTAGCATCATCCTTTGCAAGGTCTTTCAAAGATGGGATTGCAACTTCTTGTGTGTAAATTTCAAAGATTTCAAAGCCAATACACTATAGATGTGTTATCATTTTGTTTTTCCAATCCAAATAATTTTCCCCATCGAACTTAGGGCTTTCTTTTCTGAAGTAAGGCATCTTGATCTACCTTAAGCTGTTAGGCTTCTTCTTCAAGGTGCTTGGCTCTGATACCAATTGTTAGAATAGTCCCAAAGGATAACTGAGAGGGGGGGGTGAATTAGTTATCAGTTACTTCAATCCTTTTTACTTCTTTGACTTTAGTAAACAACAAAGTAAATGCATAATTAGATAACATAGTACTCAACACACAATTTGATTACGGGGAAACCAAATGGTAAAAACCCTGGTGGGAATCAACACCCACAATAAACTATACTTGTTTGTAGTAATCCCTGTTAGAAGATATTTCAACCCTATTAAGAGTTGTACAATATAGTGCAATAAGTATAGAGACCTGGTTAAGGAACGGACCCTGTTAGGAGTCTTTTACAAATAACCCTATTAGGGGTGGTGGACTCACTGTCCAAAAGCTCACTGCTTGATGGTGAAGACTACAACCTTCTAGATAACAGATATGCACTATATCTAATGATGAACTATAGAGTAGACTTTCTATCTTGATCAGTTCTAGTGTATTACAGTCTTTCACTTCTTCTTCACATAGACCCTTGATGAATGAACCAACTCTGATAATCTGCTCTACACATCTTTCTTCTCTTTTCGTATCATTCACACTTAGCGTATCACAATTGAAATACTATAAGTATCTTCTCCAAATTAGAAGATCATGTTAGCTCTTAGAAACACTTCATCAATATCTTAGTTGGCTTAACTAAGCACACAAACAATATTAAGTCCGTGCAAGTTAATGCTAAATAGACGCGACGCTTCACTGAGTCGGCCTCACCAAATTAACCATAACTTTGCAATATTCTTGAGACACATTTGGAACCTTTGGATTTATATCATAAACTCATAATTGATCATGCATATACACATGCATGTCCTGAAGATAGGCACAACTCATGAAACACATTATATACCTCGGCCCTAAACCGTTATACTTTCAGAACTATAACTACCAATAACAGAATTGCATAACTTTACTGAAACATCATATATGGGTCTGCGTGTATTAAATAACATAATAAACATGTCAACAACATGTATCTATCCATGCAAGTCTCCATGTCATCATTCAGATAAGTTCATACAGAATTACTACGGTGTATTATATGTTGTCATCAATGACAAACATACAAACAATCAACTCTCAGAATCAAATCTCCAACAAAAAATACCATAAATAATGGGACTACCAAGGCCATGAGGTAAAGTGGAACCCACAAAAATTTTCCTTAATAGTCAAAGCCATCTAAAATAGGATTTCTTAGACTCACAAGGAGATTGCCATTAAAAATTAAAGACAAATTGGAATCTAGAAACTGACCACCCCAGCCCCCAGCCTTTTTTTACCTTGTCAAAAAGTGATCAATCTTCTTTAAGCATGGTGTATATTTGTTTAGTGTTAACTTTGTAAAATTTAGTGCCTTCTTCCCATTTTTTCCCCACAGAAAGTCTGTAGTATTCATAGTCTGTCCAGGAAAGAATTTTCCAACTGCTTTAGCAATAATAGTGTAAGTTTTTATTTTAGTATTAGGGATATGGTATCTATCATATATTTCACCCCACTATCCCAACATATTATCAATCATAATATCTTTAATTAGAGAGATACCATATTTGGACCAATTCTTTTCTAAACAACTTTGTGTTAAAGCTAGAGGTTTTCCATTGTATTCCACTCCCCACCAAATTGACCTGTCCAACACATAATAGCGAGGAGACCCTCCAATGGCACCCATGAATAGTATAAGTTTTCTAGTTTGGATCCAAGCCTTCTAGATAGATTTGAAGACACTGGATCCAAACCTTCCAGATAGATTGGAAGACACTAGATCCAAATCTAGATAGATGAAATTTCCCTAACACCTAGTCACATATGGGAATATTATCCCAATTTTTCCCCTTTTTTATACCCGATCTGCTAATGTTGTTCCCAATGAGAACCTCCCATGGTTCATTTCATGAGAGTGCCTGTATAATCCATTTTGATGTCAGTTCCATCTCTTGGACCTTAAGATCCTTTATGCCCAGACCCCCTTGTTCCTTTGGTAGGCTACACCATTTCCATTTGACACAATGTCTATTTTTATTTCCTAGCCCAACAGACCACAAGAAGCCTCTCATGATCTTCTCCAAACTGTCACTATGGTAGTTGGAAAATAGCCATGCAGATGAAAAGTATATGTGATGAGAAGAAAGTACTTTTTGAACAACTTGCACTCTCCCAGCCAGTGAAAGGAGATGAGTTTGCCATTTTAAATATTTATTTTCAATTTTAGTTAGCAGCCACTGCCACATGTCCATGATAGAAGGTTCTATGGAGAATGGAATGCCCAAATATCTGATAATTGTGTTACGCCCTAGCCATTTTCATCCTTTATCAACAATATTTCTTATGGGGGAAGAAGGCCATCCCAATATAGAAGATTTATGTGGGGCCACTTTGGACCCAGAGACAATACAAAAGAATAGTAACCTATTATTCATATTATCAAAGTTGTCCTCTTGCATCTCTATAAATAGAACTATGTCATCTACAAATTGAGAATTAAGTAGCTCTTCATCATTAGGAAGGGTGATACCTTTTACTGGAGGGCCTAATTGAGGGGTCCTAAGAATATAAAATAGAGCATCTGTTGCTATTACAAACAATGTAGGTGAAATGGGACACCCCTTCCTAATGGATCTTTGTGGAGTGATACTATAAGATAATTCACCATTAATCTCAATGACAATGGAGGAGTCTTTGACTAGGATTTTGATCCAATTGAAAAAGTATGGGGGAAATCCAAAGGCCTGTAGCATGCTCAAGACAAACAGTCATTCAATCCTATCATATGCCTTTTCAAAATCTAACAAAACCATGATTGCATTTTTCCCATCATTTTTTTCCCAGTGCATTGCTTCCCAATTAGTTATTAGGTTTTCAATATTGAATCTTCCTTTGATAAACCCTATTTGTGTGGGGGAGATAAACCCATTAAGTAGCCCCCCAATCCTTCTAGCCAAAACTTTAGCCACAATCTTATAGGATAGGTTCAGTAATGTAATAGGTCTCCAGTTCCTGACTTGTGTCTTGTCACCACCCTTGGGAAGAATTTTAATCACCCCTATGTTAATATAAGCACCTAGAGATCCATATTTATATGCATACTCATCCAGTGATAGGAGTTTAGAACTAATCCACTCCCTATTATGTTTGTAGAATTCAGAAGGAAGGCCATCAGGGTCAGGTGACTTATCATTGGCAAGAGAAATAATTGCAGAGTCAATCTCTATCAGAGAGATAGTTTTTTCAAGTTCCAGGGCCTCAAAATCAGATATCTTCTTAAGGATCATCTTGATTCACTTTACTAAATTGGAGGTATTATCCTCACTATATTCCAAAGTGAATAATTATTTTTAAAAACTAAAGAAAGATCCTTTGATTGAACTCTGATCATTATCCATGTTACCATTAGTCTGGATAGCTTCAATCAACTCTATTTTATGTTTATCTCTAATAATATTAAAGAATTATTTTGTACCTTTGTCACCATCTTTCATCCAATTCATCCTAGATCTAGTCTTCTGACCCTTAATTTTGTACTAAAGGACTTTCATTAATTGGCCTTTGACCCATACAAGCTGCTCTTCCAATTGAGTATCTAAGCCCTTGGATTGAAGCTCCTTCTCAATACTATTTAGAGAGCTCTGTAACATTTTTTCCTCCTTAGATCTGTCCATGGCATGTTTTTATCAATAATTTGATATAGCTTTTTCCATGAATCCTCAAGTGAGGCCCACGTTTCCTTGGGGCTTAGTTCTTGGTTGCACAATTTACAGAGATGGGTGACCATCTTGATAGCATCATCATTATCTATATCCTTGAGTAGGGAGGTATTGAGTTTGAAGTTCCCATTTTGAGTCCTTCTGATTCCATTATTTGAGCTAAGTTCCACAGACACAGAAGCATAGATAAGGTGATGATCAGACATAGAGGATGGGGCGACACATACAGGGGTGTGACCATCTTGCCTTTGAACATTAAATATAGATTGATCCACATATATTCTATCAAGGTGATAGTATAATTTGTGTTTCCCTCTTTGATTTTTACACCTAGTATACTAGATGTCTGCAAAGGATCCTTTCTTAAGAGCTAAGGGGTCTACAATCCTAAACTTCCTTTTAAATTTGGACCAAAAGAATAGTTCATTCCCTTTCCAATTCTACACATGCCCTCCAGTTTTTTCCTCCTTATATTCTACCATGTTAAAGTCTCCAGCAAATATCCAATGGGCCTTGGGTAGTCCAATAGAGAGCCAATCCCATAGTGAGGCATGTTCTCTATAATCACTAGGAGCATATATGTTACAGATCCCAATTGTAGTATCCTTATCCTAAAGAATGACCCAAAGAGCTCTATGATAGGGAGAAGAGCCACTAGAAATAATTTTCTCATTCCATTTAGGTCCAACAAGAATGGAAACTCCTCCTTTACCCATAGGATGATTAGAGTGGAAGCCAGTAGAGTGATCCCAAAGAAATTCTGGCAATTCTTTTCCCGACTTCTTATTATCATTTGATAGAGATTGTCTTTCAATAGTTTTCCTTTTTTTCTTCATATTCTTATTGGTCACTTCAATAAAGGGTTTTTCATCAACTTGGTCAGTTGTATTGTCAATTTTTCCACCCTAAGGAATTAGGGAATTCAAAAAAACCTTATCTCCATTCAGAGGTCCTTTGGATACCATCCTACTATTCTTGACTCTTTCATTAATAGTGTTAAGAGCAAGTTGTTGTGCATTCAGTTTGGTGTGGAGTAGAACATTCTGAACTTCAATAGAGTCCATAGAGTTGTCTATTGGAGGTTCCAAATTTAGAGGATATTTTTCATTAGGGGTAGCGGGAAAATCCACAAGTTCATCTTCAACAAAAGGATTGGTCAAGCTTATAAATTCAGCCTTCTCTGTATTATCAATTATATCAATATTGGTATTCATGGGCTCAGGGGAAATCACATTGCTATCTTCTGGAGATTTCATTCCATCATCTTTAGGAAGGACACCTTTACTACTATTGTTCTTCTTAGTCAGACCATTTTAAACTTCTCCTCTGGTGTTATGATTCATTTTAATGTCGAATTTAGGGTTCTGAGAATTGAGAAAGGTTGGCCAATCTTTTTTGTGTGACCATTTTTTTATAGTGAAAGCAGGAGCCAAGGTTACCCAATTGAGAAACGTCGGGAAATATTACTTTTTGTTTTTAAGATCTACAAAGATACAATCAGGAAATTCAACTTCAAGGGCAAGCACAATGAAAATCCTAGCATTCAAATGAGGTAATGTGTATCGGGACTCTTCTATTTGAAGAACAAACCCGATTGGCTGCACAATCTGAGAGAGAAAGGGCTAGAATTCAGGTTGAACATTTTTTATTTCAATCTAGTGGGGGGCAGACCAAGCTATGACTTGTTCAAAATTACCTTTAGTCGACCATTGGAAAACCCTAAATAAAGAACAACCCACATTCTAGTAATTATTTTTTAACACCCTATCTTGCATGCCATGAGTTTTAAAGAAAACTATAAATAGACCTTTCTCGATCATCCTACAAAAGCTTACCTAAATCCCAAGTTTCCTCCCCCAAATATTAGCTATCCATTCATCAAAAAATATACGTGAAAGAAGGGCTTCCTTATCTAAATAGACAAAAAATATAGAAATATCTTTCAAACGTGACTGCTCATTCATAATAGCTTTGATCATGTCCTCGTTAGGAGAAAGGGATAGAGTTTTCTTAAGAACATGGAGAGTAGACTTACCCTCTTGATTACTTTGTGTCATTTCACCTTTAGCATCTCCCCTTCCCTCCAGTCTATCTCCATCAGCTGAGGGTCCTCCACCGCCACATTCGTTCCTACCAAAGACTCCATTAAATACATTCATTGCTGCACATTTGGGTCTCGATTGATCAGAGAGCATAGACTTGTATGATAGTTTACCATCCCTTTTATTACTCTCTTTTGTGGGTAATTAATTTCCATCATTAAAGGAACCCTGTTTATCAATCTCCATATCTAGATTCTGCATGACATTATCATGATTCACACCCTCCAAACACACGGAAGAGCCAGGCTAGGACCTAAGGAGACTCGAATATGATGACATGTCCCTAACTTAACCCAGCGCAAAACCAAAAATAAAGAGGAAACTAACTCAAGACAAAGACACCAAAAGTAAAAGAAAAGAAAAATAAAATCAGAACAAGAAAATGCAAAATAATGATAACATGTGGGAAAGGAAGCATCAAACGTAAGCCACACAAGGGAAGGATGGCAGCAAAAGCAGAAGAAAATACCAAAAAAAATTGCACAAACCCCATTAAAGGTAGATGAACAGCCTTCAATGGAGACTGTGCGGGTTGTAGAGTGATCCCCTTTTGTCAAATTTGTCACTTATTTTACTTATATGATCTCTTAGAAATCCTTAGCATACATTAATGTATCTTAGGACTCCTATGATACATTAGTGGTTAATGGGGGTTGTAAGGGGTAATATGGGGTCTTAAGGGTTCCTAGGATACATTAATATATTCTAGGACCCCTCCAGACCCTTTATTTCCCCTTACAACCCTTTACTATACATTAATGTATCCTAGGGACTCCTAGGATACATTAATGGATAATGGGTTTTGTAAGGGATCATAACTGGTCTTGAGGCACCCTCAGATACATTAATGTATCCTAGGACCCCTTAGGACCACTTATGACCCCTTTGTATAAATTAATGTATCTTAAGACTCCTAGGATACATTAATGGGTGATGGGGATTGTAAGGGGTCTTAAGGGGTCTTAGGATACATTAAGGGTGTTAAGGGATCGTAAGGGGTCCTATGATACATAATAGGTGCTAGGTGGTGCTAATTGTACCATTGATCTTGGAATAGAGAGAGAGAGAGAGATGCAAGGAAGGAATAAAATGAGAGAGAAAATAATAATGAGATAAATATAGGATGAGATGGAGAGAGTAGACATGGAGGGAGTGAGAGACCTAGATTTAAACAACATAGAGGGGAAGAGAGGGAGATACCTTGAGGGTAAGAAAAAGGTGAGATGGGTGATCAATGAGTAAGGGAGAGATAAAGAGGGAAACAAGAAGTAAAAGAAGAGACCTAGATATATGATATATGTTGTTATATGGAGCCTAATCAAACCCCAAGGTTAATTTCTCACAACTTTTATTAGCGCATTTTCCCCCCAAATTATTCAATGGTGGTTTGGGGGCAGCACCTCCAAGATGGAGTCAAGGGGAAGCTGACATATTCTAACCCAAATTTTGTAACTAACATAAGTCTTGATAAAATGGATTAGGGTTAGTATTTTCACATGATAATTTTGTATCATTTTGCAATGCTATTCATGTTAGGAGATTAGTTGTTGGTTGATAATTAAAATTTGCATATTTTACATTTGGCATACGTCATATATGGTGCACACCATATGTAGAGGATTTTCTACATATGTTGTGCACCATATATGGCATGCGCATTTTTAACTATTTTGGGAAACACCAAGCCTAAGGCTTGGATTTTCCTTGAGCATCCAATCCAAGGGTTTGGACAATTCAAACAAACCTGAGACATGTTTTCTAGCAAACATACAAAAAAATCAAAAAAAATTATTTGTGCTCCTCGTTAGGTTTGCACATGGTTCACCAATGAAAAAATCAAACAACAAGATGTTATAGAAATCCATGTTAGCTATCTACCCATTTAAATATTTTTGAATTCTGATTATGTTAAGATTTTCATATCTAATTTCTTTTATAATCATGTCATTTTTTCAAAATCCAATGTGTACTATTTTGGGCATAGATTTCAGCCCGTTCATCAAATTTTTAAACAAGTCACTTTTTAAGAAACTAGACTCCATTCTACACACTTTAAAAAAATGTTATGATTTTTTATCTATTTTCCATGATTCCTAGGGGAGAACACTCAAATTTCATTTTTCATGATGTGTCCACTTTGTAAATTCGTAAAAAATCATATGTTCATGAACAAATTAGCAGAAAATTTGAGGATAAACTATGTAGTGTTAGCTAACTTCTCACAGGAGCGATTACAAATTTTCAACAAAAAATTTAACACTTTAGGGGGTGCACATCAGGTGTTGTTATTTTTTTTTCACAAAAAATAGGACCACTTTTTATGCTCCCCATTTTTGAGATCCTTAATCTCCACCATTTTAAAAATAAAAAAGTAGTTTATAAACTATATTCAAAGTACTACAACACTTTTTCTTGTTGCATCTTCAAATTTTGAGTCTCAGTATCTTCAATTTGTCATCGAAGTTCAGAGTTTGTTGATTTCAGATTAAAAGTGGCATCTTATACCCCCCTTTTAGTCCCCCATCATTTTGCACTTACCTATGACACAAAGAAGAAAATGGATAAAAGAGAATAAAGAAGCATGTATTATGTTTGAAGTCATTTAGAATCACAAAATAATAACTAAAGAGATTGCAGAACTTGTCATCTAGGGTCACATACTGCATAATCACCTCGGCCACATCTACCCATGGAGCTTTAAAGGAATATTTTTCATATCTCCCATTTATTTTCCTTTTAAATTTATCCCTCTCTCTAGGCTAGAAAAAAATTTCCAATGCTTCATTTACACATTCATGTCTCTGTAAAACTTTCTTCCCTCTACTAGAGTATTTGAAACCTTGTAAATTAATTCCTCACTAATTTCAAACTCTAAACCATAGACCTTCGAAAATCCCTCAGTCCACCCTTCTAAATATGCTTTAGTCACTTGAGAATTTGAGGCACGCAACCTTTCCATGTAACCATTGAGACCTCCAATAGAGATCTCACTCTAGACTGAGTGAATTTTCAACCATTTATCACATACAATGGCTCAAGTCTATTTTTTATCAACCCCCTTTTGCCAATGTTATTTAAATAACCCATAATATGAGAAACAAGGCATTCAATGCTCAAAACCAAGCTAAAAAACACTAGGATGTAATGGATGTAACTTAATAAAAGAGAGCCACATCAAAACTCCATTTCACACATATAAAATCATCATTTCCAAGATGGCATTCAATTTAGTAATCCCCATAATCATTTCAGACAAACATTTGAATCTTGGGGATATTGTCATTAATTCCCCAATTTATCATATGTTGATAATTAAACCCCAGATTAGCCAATCTATCCACCACATGATTACCCTCTAAGTACATATGGGTGACCTTATACTCATAAAATATATTTAGCAAATGGATACAATGTTTAATAAAATGTTTAATTGTCCAACTAGGAGTCACTTTGCCAATAAGATAATTGATAATGTTGAGAGAGTCAATCTATAACCATACTTTTATAAGAACCATATCCATAACCATTTTTAACCCAATATAGGCTACATAAGCCTTGACAAATTGGTTTGTATGAGCACCCAAAGGGAGGGCCACTAACGAGATAAACCTACCATCATGATTACGTGCCACTCCCCCACATCTTGCAAGTCCAAGGTTCCTCTTTGCTGCCTTGGATTAGTGTTGATTTTGATTCATTCCCAAGTAGGAGTCTTCCAAACCACTCCATCTCTATGACTCTTCTATTTTTCCAAAGGGATAGATATACTCAATATAACTTCCAATTCTGAGAAATAGCCAAATCTTCTTGAGAAAGACTAAGGGGGGGACCCACAATTTTAATATTATTACAAGCCACTAAGAATGATTATCATAATTTGTCATTAGTATACAAGGAAACAATTTTTTAACCGTCGATAACATGATCACTGAGTGAAAGAAAATAGGTTCACTAAAATAGACAAGCACAAAGGTCACCAAAACAGAAAAGTATAGTGATTACCAAAATCAGTGAACACTGATAGCACTATCACCGACAGACAATTCAAAGAGTAACCCGATAGACATTTTATAGAGTAAACCAAGAACACCATCTAGAAAGTAACCCTAGAGCAGTATCTCTACAGAGAGATCACCAAGCACCAAACTACCAAGAGATAGTTTTTATATTGAGAAAATTGGATCTGAGATACATGTCAGATAAAGAACTTCAGTTTTATAATTATCACTTTGCTTAGCTGTAAAACTATTTCTTGAGGAACAAGTAAAGCATATGTAATTGTTTTAATCAATTTAACTGATTGTAAACATGCAAACTAGGAGATCAAGGTCAAGTTGTAAACCCTTGATCATAGAGTTTTTATTGTAAAGCATGAAACCTAAATAGGTCAAAATCTTTGTATATATAGATGTATAGTAAATCAGAACATGATGATTTGTAGCCGCAACAGACATCTATGGATCAGACAAAGAGTTTCATGCACAAGGACAGAAAAAGATGAATTCAGTTATGAAGGACAAGATTCAAGGCTACCAAGTGGAACATAGGTATTAATCAATCACTATAGGTGATACATATTTATTGTGAACTTAAAGGACGCGTATTCATAAATTCAAGATTTCATACTATCAGGTCAATACGTATTTTTGACTACTCTCTAACAATTGTAGAAAATATAAGAAATCCTTTAAGAAGGTGGACTTAACAGTCTTATTGTAAATATCTTAACCGAGTGCACACATAATAGTGTTATTAAAATCTCTTAACCAAGTAGACCTAACAAGTCTAAAATGTTACTCCTAATAGTGTAAGATCATCAGAAGTGATCACACTTGTAGCCTTAACTGACACCTTCCATTTTGCAGATAGTGAAGCTTTGTAGGTTTCATCCCCACTGCATTTTTTACCTTCTAACAGGGGTTTTCTGCGTTACCAAATTCTTGTGTTATGTGTACATGAATTTCATGAATGATTACATGCAATTACATTTATATTTTGATATTACATGCATAAGGTAGAAAATAAATATGGTCGGTAATGCAAGAAAGGATTACTAAGGTTAAAGTGATAAAAGTTTTAAGGGTGTTGACTCACCCCTCCCCTCTCAATACACACCATTCCATTATTCCAACAATTGGTATCAGAGCTAGTTCTCATATTTGGAAAATTTTAAATCACTTGAGGGAAAATATCATATAATGGAAAGGTATAAGCTTGATAAGAATATTGAGAATCAGAAGTTGGAGATACAAATTTTCTTTAAGCAATACAAAGAAGAAAGAATCAAGATGAGAGAGCTATTGGATGAAAGAAAATTCATGACATCTCGCTACAATGAAACAAACTATCATGAAGAAGAGATACCTGATTTATTTGAGTCATCATGATCTACATCTAGCAATACATCTTACACATCATAAGGAAGCATTACAAGTCTTAATGAAATCAATCAACATCTGACTGAACAAGTAAAGGTACTGAAAATTGGTCAAGAGACACAAATGGTAAGGATGATTGATGTTATGAATAATGCTAGACAAGCTAAACAAGAAAGAACATTAGATATTGATGACAGGAGGAAGATCACTGATAATCTGCAAGAGAAAGAATCTAAAATACAGAGACTAACAGAACATCACATTGAGATCGCCAATCAACTAGTTCTTATGAGTCATGAGGCCAACAGAGTGAACATAGAACTCAATGAAAAATTGGAAGCTATTGGTGAACTAAGAGAAGAAAATGAGAAACTAAAGCATGAAGCAAGGATTCAACAACAACAAAATGCTATGATCAAGAAATTTTTAGATAGTACAAAGAGAATGGATGATTTTATGAATGGACAAAGAAGACTCAAAAATAATACTGGTTTAGGGTATATCGAGCATGGAGAATAATCAAACTAACCTGATCAAAGAGATGTCTACACAAATCCAAGACCAAAGAAGTAGTCATACAATCACTATGGAAAACCAGGCCACACATCAAATATTTTTAGGAGCAAATCTAAAGGTATTCCTAAATCTACTTCTACATTCATAGGTAATTGTTATAACTATAACAAGCATGGACACAAAGAAAATGAATGTAGATATAAGGTAAACCAACCAAACAAGGAATCCTACATGGAAAAATATTGTTCTAATTCCAAAATACATGGGCACACATCTAATGAATGTAAGAAAAAGAAAAAGCAAGTATGGAAATCAAAAGAACAAGAAAATGCATATCAAACAAGAAGAGTCGGTAACTCATATGTTTGGGATTATAACACATGGGTAAATTGCACATCATGTGGTAGATATGGACACATAGATGAAAACTACATGAGTAAATGGATACGAAGGTCTAGGGATTGGACTAAGTCTAGAATGTCATGCTTACACTGTCATAAGGTCAGTCATCTAAGTAAGAATTACAAAGACCGAGTGACAGAGTCAAGTACTTTTTCTAATGGGAACACTATTGATGATATAAGGAGAATGAAAAATCAAATGTGGAGGAAAGCTTCAATCAAAGATGATGTTGGACCAAGAACCACAATAGGTGACACCTCATCCAATGGATCTGGTGATATCACCACCCCCACCTAAGAAAAAACAAGTATGGAACTGCACTCTACAAAGCTATATTTTACATTAGTTCCAATATTCATTCATAATATGTCAAATTAGCATGAATGAAGATGCACCATGGTACTACTTGTTATGATTTTGTGAATCCAATCTCATCGGTCAATACATACCAAGCATCGTCAGTGTACATATAGAAACAACCAAGTTTTTAATATAAACTGATCATCATCGGTAATCACATGAAAGACAATAAAGTCTTTGCTAAATATCAAGCACCGTCGGTGAACATTTGAAAAGTGCAACTAAGTTGTCACTTACCCCAAGCATTGCATACTCACCGAGGATGAAGAATTTGGTATGATGCCTGAGCATCTTTGTTTCATCAACCGAGTGGTAGCTAAAACATTAAATACACCACTTAGGTTATTTTCTATAAATAGGGCAACAAAGATCTCATTTCATTTACCAAGTGAAAAAGAGAGAAGAGCAGAATGAGAAGAGAAATTCACAGCGATGAGATTGCAGAGAAATTCAAAGTAGATTCAAATGCTATTTCAATAGATTCCTAGCATCTATAGAAAAGATCAAGTGATTATCTGAACTCACCGAGCTCACAGTTCATTTTTGGAGAAACCTCTAATTTCATGAAAAATGGAAACCACATCACAATTTTCAATGATCAACTTGATTAAGAACTCTACCTATGAGGAGCCCAACTACAAATTCTATCCCGAGGTTGCTTCTCAACCCGAAAACCAAGGAATGCTCTCAAGCATCCCTCCTAGGGTTTTTCTAGTTGAAGATATCTGCACATACGTCCACTGCAAGGTTGCAGAGATCGAAGATCTTGAGATTGATGAAGCTTACAAGAAGCTATGCACAGATGGAAACCTTAAACATGAACACAAGCACATTGAGGTGAAAGGGTTAACCAATTCCCTACTCTTCCTGAGATAATTCAAAACTGAATGGATTTGCATAGTAATCAAGTTGAGAACATGACAAAAAAATGTGGTTGGATGAACCAAAACCAATCAAAAAGTATGTGATTCATGCTATAACTGGTTATCCAATAACTGACAAAGCTAAGGCCCTAAAGTATCCTTCACACCCCGAGATTGAAAAACTGACTAAGGCAGAATGGGATAGAAGAGAGTTTATACTCAACACAATTACCGGCCCCGAGATGAAATTTGGTGCATGTGTGATTAGGTATAAAATATTCCAAGCTAGCAGATTGAACAACATAGTATGTGGAGTTGTTGACACTGCCTATCAGATTGTAAAGAAGGGACTACAACTGGACTTATCCAAGCTGCTATTGAAGAAACTAGAGGAGAATATGAAGACAATTAGGTCATCCAAATCTAATTAATGTAAGTTTGGTTCACTCCTTATGTGTACATTCTTCTAATTTTAGAATTTCTTCCCCTCTATTGGTAATGTCACTTGGGACACTACTCGACCAATAACTGCACAAATTAGTGAATATACTAAGTCATTAGGGGATAAATTCACATCTTTCATGGATGCATACTTCACTACTTTCAATGATAGAATGCAGAAGAGAATGAGAATATGTGCACAACTGGTAGAACAATACAAATATGACATTTGTTTCATAGTGGATACCAACACCACTCTAATTAAACCAGTTGTACCAAGAACAATAGGGTTGCCACCATTGGATTATGAGATCAACATTGATCAGGATACAAAGGCTATTGAAGCCTTATTGAATGAACCAGTGAAAAAATAATTGGAAAGATTTGGGACATATCAAGAAGCCATGTCTAGAATCAAGACTGGCTTAGTATTAAAGAAAATTGACAGAAAGAAGACAAAAATGGTGAAAAAACTTGAAAAGAAACTGTCGGTAAACAATGAAGAATCAAAAAAAAAAAAGATGTCACCAAGGGATAGTCACCCATTAGTGAAGATAAAGAGATAACTGACTCCAATTCCAATGAATCAAATGCACCACCAACTGAGAAGGCAAAGGTTACAAATGTAACAGCTGCATCAAGGACTAGGAGAAAAACTACAAAAGAGCCAAATTCACCACCGGTAAAGAAAGGTGCTATGAGAACCTATTAGAAAAGAAAGCCTCAAACCAATCCATCAATACTGAGGTAGAGAAGGAAATATATAAGAGGAAAAGAGGACAAGGATGACACTGAAAAGGATGAGAGTGAACAAGGACTCCAACCTGAATAGAACAAAATTTCTACAATAAATGATGAAGTTGCAGCAACTATTATAATAGTCCTAAAGGATAACTGAGAGGGGGGGTGAATCAATTATCAGTAACTTTAATTATTTTCTCTTCTTTAATTTAGATTAGCATAAATTAAATGCTCATTCAGATAACATAGTACACAACACATAATTTGATTATGGGGAAACCAAAAGGTAAAAACCCCGGTGGGAATTAGCACCCACAATGAACTATACTTGTTTATAGTAATCCCTGTTAGAAGATCTTGCAACCCTATTAGGAGTTTTTCTTTACAAAGAAATAAGTATAGTAACCTGGTTAAGGGTCTGACCCTATTAGGAGTCTTTTACAAATAACCCTGTTAGGGGTGTGGACTCACTGTCCAAAAGCTCACTGCTTCAATGGTGAAGGCTACAACCTTCTGTAGAACAGATATACACTATATCTGATGATGAATTTTAGAGTAGAACTATTGTCTTTATCAGTTCCAATGTATAGTAATCTCCAACTTCTTATTCACATAGATCCTTGATGAATGAAACAACTATGATATTGTGCTCTATACTTTTCCTGTCTCTATTCTTATCATTCACACTTTTCGCTTACAAACAAACTACTATAAGTATCTTCTTTAAAGTAGAAGGTCATGATGACTCTTGGAAACACTTCAACAACATCTTTTTCAGATTAACTAAGCACACAAAAAAATTAAGTCCGCGCAACACAAACTGAATCGACGCAATGCTTCACTAAGTTGAATTCACCAAATCATCTCAAACAACATGATCTTGATGTTACATGATAGGCGCGTTTAACCAAACATAGTTAACTCATAACTAATCATGAATATACACACACATATCCTGAAGATAGGTGCAACTCAAGAAACACGTTAAATACGTTAGCTCTGAATAGATACTCTTCTAGAACTGTAACTGCTAATAACATAATTACACAACTTGACTGAAATGTCATATCTTGACCTACGTGTATGAATATAGTAACAAAGGCATGTATACAACATGTATCTAACCACGTAAGGCTAGATAACACTATTCTGATAAGTTCTTACAGAATGTTGTTGTATGTTATATGTTGTCATCAATGACAAACATACAATCAATCAAATGCACAGAAATAAATCTCCAACAATCTCCCCCTTTGACATTGATGGCAACATATGATTTTAAAAACATCCTTTGTTCATGGTGTTCTCTTTCTTTTACAATATTCTCAATATCCTCATCAAAGATTTCTCTACACTGTTGTAGTTCCTCTGACTGTGTTTTTGTTCCATTAATATATACTCCCCTAGAGTATATGCTCCCCCTTAGTACATACTCCCCCTTTGACATCAATGAAAAAGGGTGCCATAAACCATTAGGCATAGGTACTACTCTAGAAGTAGAGTATTCAACCATTTATCAGTCACAAAGGACTAATGTTCTTCCTGTATTCTCTAATCAGACTTAGGAGAGGGAATTACTCCCAACTTCTCTCTGAGATACTCAAAAGTATCTTTTGATAAAGGTTTTGTGAAAATATTTGCCAATTGTTCTTTGGTGCTCACATAGTCCAATTTCACTTCTTTGTCTGCAACCTTTTCTCTTAGAAAATGGTACTTGATCTCTATGTGTTTTTTCTTTGCATCCATCACAGGGTTCTTAGACATGTTAATAGTGCTAGTGTTATCACAGTGAATAAAAATAGGATAATCAACCTGAATACCAATGTCTTTAACCATCTTCTTGATCCAAACCATGGTCAAACAATTCAGTGCTACTGCAACATATTCAGCTTCTGCTGTTGACTGAGAAATATAGTTCTCCTTCTTGCTTATCCAAGAAACCAGCCTATCCCCAAGAAATACTGCTCCTCCTGAAGTAATATTCCTATCATCAATACAACCTTCCCAATCTATATATGTATACACATGAAGTTGTACATTCTCTGATTTAGGATACCATAAACCATAGTCTATAGTTCCCTTTAGATATCTGAATATCCTCTTGATTGCCATTAGGTGATTCTGCTTTGGTTCAGCTGCAAATATTCCAACAATGCCAACTACATTAGATATGTTAGGTCTAGATTGAGTTAGATAAATGAGTTTTCCAATCATAGATTTGTACAATGTCTTATCAACTGCTGTGGAATCATCATCTTTTGAAAGCTTGCTTCTTGTTATCATAGGAGTGCATACTGGATTACAATCTTCCATCTTGAAGGTCTTCAATATTTCCTTCACATATTTTTCCTGATTAATGAATATAACTTTATCTGTCTGGTTTACATTTAGTCCCAAAAAGTATTTTATAGGACCTATCATGCTCATTTCAAACTCATTCTGCATTTCTTTTGCAAATGTTGCACTAAGCTTGTCATTACCTCCAAAGATAATGTCATCAACAAATATGGAAACTAGTAGTAATCCATCAAGTGTCTCTCTTGTGAATAGGTTACAATCTTCTACACCTTTCTTGAATCCAATCTTGGTATGATAACGATCAAGTCTCTCATACCAAGATCTTGGGGTCTGTTTAAGACCATAGAGTTATTTCTTCAATCTTCATACCATATCTGGTTTGTCTGAAAGATTAAATCCTTCAGGCTGTTCTATGTAGACTTCTTCCTTCAAGTCACCATTCAAAAAGGATGACTTTACAGCCATTTGATAAACTTTAAAGTTTTTGAATATTGCATAGGCCAAGAACAATTTAATGGCTTCCGGTCTTCTCATAGGAGAAAATGTATCAGTGTAGTCTAGTCCTTCTCTCTATGCACATCCTTTACATACCAATCTTGCTTTGTTTCTTACTACTGTACCTTCTTCATTCATCTTATTTCTGAAGATCCACTTTGTTCCAATCACATTTTTTTCACTGGGTCTAGGAACCAATTCCCATGTCTCATTCTTAATTATCTAATCTAATTCTTCTTTCATCGCATTCTTCCAATCAGAATCATTACAAAAATCTTCAACACTTAAAGGTTCAATCTGTGAAAGTAAACATACCTCTTCATCCATTGATTGACTTTTTTCTTTTGGTCTAGTCAAAACAATGCTACTCTGATCTCCAATGATATCATCTTTAGAGTGGTATCTAGATGTGAATTTAGGAACCTTAGGTGTTTCTTCTTCTTCTTCTGTAATTTGTGATTCTTCTCTGCTTGATTCAAGGTCATTGCATGAGACATCAATGCAATCAAACATTGCTTCAATAACAGTATCTTTACTGCTAGGCCTGGGTTCATCTTCAATCATAGGTGCATATTCATAGTACCTCTCTTGAACCATAAAATTTTCATTAATTTTTACATGAGTACTTTCAATTATCTTTTTCAATCTCAAATAGAAACATCTATATGCTTTTCTTTTTGTAGAGTAACCAAGGAAAATACCTTCATCACTTCTAGCATCAAACTTACCAACACCATCATCTCTCTTGATGTAGCATTTTCTGCCAAAAATTTTGAAGTACTTTACTGTAGGTACATTACCAAACCAAAGTTCATAGGGTGTCTTATTTGGGCATGGCCTCAATTGAGTTTTGCTGATAGTATAGACTGTTGTATTTACTGCATCTCTCCAATATGTGTGTGCAACTTTTCCTTCAATCATCATAGTGCGCGCTATATCAAGTATAATCATGTTCCTACTGTCTACAATCCCATTCTGTTGAGGGGTTCTAGGAGCACTCAATTGTCTTTTTATTCCATGTTCTTCACAGTACTCATAAAACTGATCAGAGGTGAACTCTCCTCCTCTATCTAATCTTAGACATTTCAGTTTTAATCCAGATTCATTCTCAACCTTAGCTTTGAATATTTTGAACTTCTCAAATGCTTTAGACTTCTCTTTTAAGAATGCAACCCACATCATCCTGGAAAAATCATCAACAAACAAAATTATATACCTTTCTCCATAGTATGATCTTGTTTGGGTAGGACCACATAAATTTGTATGCACTAGGTCCAATTTGTTTTCAGCTGAGTTCTGCTTGCTTCTGAAAGAACTACTTACATTCTTTCCCATAACACATTCCCTGCACATTGTGTCAACTAATCTTGCAATACTTGGAAGGTCTTTGACTGCCTTGAGATTACTTATCTTTACTATGTTATCAAAATTGATATGACAGAGTCTCTTGTGCCATAACCAACTATCATCAACTTTTGCAACAAAACAACTTACATTTGAATTGAGTTGAAAAACATTACCTTTTGTTTTGGAGCCTGATGTAATCATGTCTCCATCCTTGTTGTTAATTAGGGCTAACTCTTGTTCTTCCTTTTCATCTGCAATGTCCATTTCCTCAAGAAACTTTTCCATGTCTCTAAGGCAAATGAATCCAATTTCATCCTATCCTGAATCTTCATCAGTTACACCTTCTTCAGCATGGTAACATTCCTTCTTATATTTAGGTTTGTAATCAGATCTGAACTTCTTGACTCTTGTGGGACACTTAGATGCAAAGTGACCAATCTTGTTGCATGAAAAACATTTGAATGGAAGTTGTCCTTCATATTTTCCTTTTCCTTTCTTTTCTCTTTTATCAATCATAGAAATGATATCTTCTAGTTCCTCATCAACTTCTTCTTTCTCATTATGGCTAGAGATGTGTATAGATTTCTTACCATGGACTGAGGCTTTAAAAGTTGTTTCACTTTTAGGTTCAGTCTTCAATCTTGATATCTCAAATGCAGAGATTTTACTGATCAAAGTCTCTCTCTTGAAGTCTTGTGAGAATTACATGGTTTCCTCTAGAATACTTATCTTTTTTTCATAGTTCTATGTTAAGGTAGTTAACATCTTGTCCATTATATCTTCTTCTGATATTTCTCCACCATTATTTATGATTCCAGAGACTGCTTCATTTATCCTTTGATTGTAGGATCTAATGTTCTCTTCAGGTAACATCTGAAGACTATTGTGTTGGAAATTTGACTTCCTAAGTATGCATGACTCATTTTGTGTTGTCATCATGGAAACAAAGTCATACTAAGTTTCTTTCTTGAAAGAAAAAATGACTAAGTATGGAAAATAGGACAGATAGAGATATTCATTGATCAAAAAATCAGCGCACATGCGAGAGATCGAGTCAGCATATGCACATTTAGATATATGTTCTATGACATGTGTGCATACTACATCTAGACATGCATAGTATAGAAAAATAGTACAGAGAAGTTACAGACAGATTAATAGACCAGCAGTCCAGAAGACAGAGCATGGAAGCTAACTAGTGTTTTGATCAGTGTGAATTATTTTGTTATGTAATGGCTAAGAACCTTTGATTATATTATTGTAATGATATAATTAGCATTTTTTTAAACACGCTTGAGCTGACTTGTTTGGGAGAGTTGTGTATTTTTTTTAGGGCCGACTAGATTCTTGTTTTGGGTCGTGCCTATTTGGATATGAACATATAAGTATGTAATGTAAAGTTATGTTACAAGTGTTAAATTATTATGTAAGAGGAAGATATAGAAGATCAGTATGATGAATTCTATATATGATATAGCTCTTTAAGAGAGTAAGAGCATTCGCGCATACACGAAATTGATCAGACATCAGTGTCATCACAACAGTTCACTTTTGATATAGTGTATATCAACTTTCAGAAGGTTGTAGCCTTCATCCTATTGGGAAGTGAGCCTAGGTAGTGAGCCATATACCTTTAATAGGGTTTTGTAAAAGACTCCTAACAGGGTCTGACCTTTAACCAGGTCATTGTACTCATATTGTAAAGACTGCTTCTAACAGGGAAAAGGAACTTTAACAGGTTCATTATACTAGTACAATATTTGTGGGTACTAATTCCTACCAAGGTTTTCCTCTAATAAAGGTTTCCCTATAATCATATCATGTGTTATGATTTCTTATGTTAAGCTTAATTCAATGTATGTTTGATTAATGTTTAAGTTGCTGAAAAGTAATAAATAGACAAATACTGATTCACCCCCCGCCCCCTCCTAGTGTTTCTAACAATTGGTATCAGAGCTCTGGTCCTCTAAAAGAAAGTTTAACCACTTGAGGAGATCATGAACTCAGTAGAAGCAAAACATTTGAAAATGAATCTTGAAGCAGCTTTTGAAGATCTTGATAGATCTGAAAAAGAAAATGAAGAACTTAGACTGAAAGTTGATGGCTCACAAATGCTTATCAAGAAATTAACAAAAGATTTGAAAGATTGTTCTACAAGTGATTTAAGGAAATTGGTCAAAAATCTCAATGAAGAGCATATGTCTCTAAAAGATAAAATTGAAAATCTAGATGAACAGCTCACAGACAGCCAAATTGCTATTGTAGAAAAGATTAAAGAAAGCAAAGAATTAGATGATGAACTCTTGAAAGCAAACATGAAAGTCCTAGAATTGGAAAACATAAAGAAGAAATTGGAATCTAACTTAACAGAAATAGGATTGATAAACTCCACACAAGTTATGATTCACTTCAATCTCATCTTATTGCACAAAAGTAGAAAGGTGACACTACTGGTCTTGGGTACAGTGTAGCACAAATTGAAATCAATTCATTACAAGAAATAAATAAAACACATGAAGCATCTTCAGAAGCAAAGAAAGTTGAAAAAGTTGCAGAGATTAAAACAAATCCACCTTAAGGGGAAATTAAGCAAGTTAACAGAACTCGTTATGCATGTAACAAACATGGTCATTTGGCAAGAGATTTCAAAGAGGTAAGACCTTTCAATGGTTATTGTTACTCCTGTAATAAGTTTGGTCATAGGGATATACATTATAGAACAAATCAAAGGAATCATTCATAGCAAAATCAAAGAAGAATGAATCAAAACAATCAGAGAAATCAACCACAAAGAAATTTGCAGAACACCACATGTCAGATATGTAACTACAATGGACACATAGAAAACAAGTGCAACATGATGAACAAGAACATCAAACCTCCTATCATTTGTCACACATGTGGAAAGGTTGGACACATCTCAAGGTTTTTTAGATCTAGAACTCAAAGCAAGAGGATCCTAATAAATCACTATTTGAAGAAGGAGAAGTCAAGTTTGTTCAAGAAAAAGAAGATTCAAGAAAAATTTGGTTTGAAGTAAGGAAGGACAATGATGTTGAAAAAGTATTTGATGCATCCACAATGGACGCACCCTCTACTTCTACTTGAATAGACCTTCTTGGTCTTAGGGGGAGCTATTCTAGCTTAGGACCCCTACGTGGCTGGTATACTCACCTCCGAGTATGCACCTATGGATTCATGATTATAAGCACATAATATTGCAGTATGCATGCATGCATTATCTCAAATGCATCGGGATCAAAGTTGCAAATTCTTTGAGTAGTTTGCATACGGTCGCAAACATTAAATGTAGTAGCTTTTATAAAAGAATGTAATTGTTCAATATTCTTCACACTTGCATTTGAGTTCATAAAATTTCGAGAGCACTGGAGAACTGAGCATCAAGGAATGGAAACATAACAGATTTGGCAGTTAAGCAAACAGATAAGAAGTTGAAACAAAACCCTAGCAGTCGCGTCATTTTGAAATTTTATGAAACCCTACTTAATCAAGTTCCAAGTAAGTATGGTGACTCCATTTGTATTTGATACTGTAGAGAGAAAGAGATTTGTATTCAAGAAGCATCCGTTCAAATCCATACTAGATTATGTGGAAGGAGATTTCTCCAAAACCCCTTTAGGTGTTGTTCACATAGAAGATATCTGCACATATATTAACTGTAAGAAGGAAACAATAGGAGATATCAGCATAGCCACTCATATGGGATCTATGATGAAACCTGACTATACATTCAAGGATGAGTTCATGCACTTGATTGATAACCCTATCTTTGAATACTCTAATGTGCATGAGTTTGATGAGCCAGAATGGGTGAAGATTTTGCTAAGAAGAATACATGATGATCTTTACTAGATTGGTGAGGTTCTTGTGCACATCACTATAGACCTAATCCATGAATTAAGAGGACTTCCCAAAACTGGACTAGTTCTTCCTACTAGCAAGGATGTCCAAAAGAAAGTGGAACAAGTTTGCCTATCTAGAAGTGACAAGCACGGGATGATAGTTGACCCTATCAAGGAAGATGACATAAAACTTCTAACAATGATACTTGGGTATATGTTTCAGCAAGCAAGTAGGTTAAACAGTGTCTCTGTAGCAACAGTCCTAGCATCTATTAGAATGGTGAAGGATAACACTCATTACAACCTATGTGAGATCTTGCGTGCTCAATTGATTGACAACATTCGAATCGTCAAGCATGATAGGAGAAAGACATTCATGTTTGGATCTTTGATCATTTACTTGTACTTCCATATTTTTGGAAAGGTTGCAAACCTTTACCTAGACAGGAGCAAACCCACAATGTCTCAAATTTCACTTAAGGCCACTTTAGAGAGCAGTGTAAGGGACACCATGGATATGGATATCAAAACATTTAGGATCAAGATGCAAAAAAGGTTCAGATTATCTGAGAAGATAGTTGACAAATATAAGGATACCATATGTTTCATGGTAGAAATAGATTGCACTTGCATGGAGGTAGTTGAACCTAGAACCAAATGGTTTCATTCTCTTGGTTATGAAGTGGAAGAACATGTGTTAGAAGGATATGCACAAGTTCTATTGTCTGCGCCCAAAGACCCTAATGAGCCCAGATGGGGCACTTACAGAGAGAAGACTAATGCAGTTTATTTTGTATTATACAATGCTGATAATAAAAGAAAGGCATATAAGATTACATCTAGCATTCTAAGAGTACATGGAGTCACTCAAGAAGATCTTGACAAAGCTAGAGAAGCCAAGATAGCCAAGAACTTGAGAAGATAGATGAGATCCTAAAGAAGAAGAAAGTAGAGAGCACCTGTGCGCCCTCAACCACTATTGACCTAGACTCATCTCCACCTTCTATACCAAGAAAGAAGTCTAGAGGAAGAAAAAATGCGTCCATAAATCACCCATCCTCAAGGAACACTCGAAGAAAAACAAGGAATACTCAAGCTCCTCCTGAGGTAGGATTTAGACCTAGTCTAAATATTTTGAAGAATAGGATTGTAAATGAAGGGAGATTAGATACACTTTCTAAAGTCTATGAAAAGTATCAAGAAATGGATAAAATTGAGATACATTCTATGATTATATCTCATATGTTCAAGTTTAAGAAGTCTGTTCTTGAACTCAAAATAGTGATACCAGATAAGTTATGGAACGTACTGGAGATCATGAAAAGACATGCAATAGAGGAAGACATGAGGATTAGAGAAGAAACATTGGATACTCTTCTCCCTGTATGCTCACATGATGAGAAGGCTATTCTATTGGATCTAGTGAAGCCTCATCTCAGAACCAAGACAAGGACTTTACAGATTATGAACAAAGAGTATGAGCAGGTAGGTAAAGAGACTAAAAATGAATTTGCACAAGTATTTATGGATAGACACATGTATCCATCAATGGTGCCTACTACAAAGGTAACTCCAGCTCCTCCCAAACAGGTTATAGAACCGGTGATTCAGAAAGAACCTATAACAGGTCCACAGGTTTCAGTGCCCACAGTGACAATAACTTCAGATACAAAAAAGACTCAGAAGATACTATAGTGGTTGATAATATCAAGATATCCATGAAAACATCTGAAAAAGATATGGACAAAGTTGATAAAGAATTTGTAAGCACTGAAGAAATGTGCACTGATGATACATCTACACAACAAGATGAAGTTCCCTCCAATGATCCAATTGACTTGAATGAAGAAAAAGGTGACGAGACACCAATAAAAGAGATACTAGTAAAGAGTGAAGGCATGGGTACCAGTTAGAATAATATATTATCACCATCCACTCAACCATCTACTTCATTGTTGTGAAAGTTAACTCCTGATTCAGCAAGTCTAGACGCTTGGGGAGAAGAAGACCTGATCAAGATCAGCGTTCTTGCTATGGAAAAAGAAAAAGAGAAACAAGTGATGAGGAAACGTCAATTTTTGGAATCAATAAACATATTGAATGACTTATTTCTTGAAGACAAGAAAGTAGCCAAAGTTCAATCAGTTGAAGATGTGGACAACATTCTAACAAACTTCAAATCACATTTTACAAGTCTAGTAGACTCTGCTACAAAATTGTAGAAGATGAATATAAAAAGGAGAGACTGAATGAATTGGTAAAGAATTTTACCTTAGACCTAAAATATTTAAAGATTGGGCAATCCATATTGAAATAATTGGCAGCTAAGGGAAAGAAAGTCATAGCAAACTGCATGGACATAGTGAAGTTCACCTCTGAGCACATTAAAAAGATAGAAGAGACAGAAATCATGGTGGATAGCATCAAAAAATCAGTTGAGACATCTACCCAGGACATGAACATATGAAATAATGTCTATCAAGGTCAATTAGACAAGATTGAAAAGGCTAAGTTGGAAATCGACAAGATAAGAGTCAGACAAACTCAGTTGAGAAATGCACTTGCGCCATCTCTAGCAGTCCTAAATGAGAACATCAAATAGATTGATGCCACCATTGTGACATATGATCAAGGTCCTTGCAAGGATATAATGAAGATGGAGAAACTGACATATGCCCTATGCGCGCATCTTCAGACAGTAGATACAATGAAATTATTCTGGAAGAAAGAGATCCAATCTCTTCAGATTTTATACCCTGAAGTTTACATGGAGTAAGTATGTAGAATACTTATAAGTTTTTGTACACCTTTGTCATTAATTTCAAAGGGGGAGTAATATAGAGTGTGTGTATATATGGAGAGAAATATATGTATATATGTAAAATATGTTATGATATACAGTTACTTTTTTTGTGTTAAGTCATTTTGAGAAACTTGGCCACATTCCTTTGTTGCCATAAATGACAAAGGGGGAGATTGTTGGAAAGTTGACTTCCTAAGGATGCATGAATCATTTTGTGTTTTCATCATGGAAACAAATGCATACTAAGTTTCTATCTTGAAAGACAAAATGACTAAGTATGGAAAACAAGACAGACAGAGATATTCAGTGATCAACACATCAGCACACGTGTGAGAGATCGAGTCAGCATATGTGTGTTCAGACATATGTTCTATGACATGTGTACATACTACATCTAGACATTCATAGTATGGAACAATAGTACAAAGAAGTTACAGACAGATCAGTAGGCCAACAGTCTAGAAGACAGAGCATGGAAGCCGACTAGTGTTTTGATCAGCGTGAATTATTTTGTTATGTAATGGCTAAGCGCCTTTGATTATATGTTTGTAATGATATAATTAGCATTGTTGTAAATACACTTGAGCCAACTTGTTTGGAAGTGTTGTTTATTTTGTTTTAGGGCCGACTAGAGTCTTGTTTTGGGTCACGCCTATTTAGATATGAACATATAAGTATGTAATGTAAAGTTATGTTACAAGTGTCAAATTATTATGTAAGAGGAAGATATAGAAGAGAAGTATGATGAATTCAATATATGATATAGCTCTTTAAGAGAGTAAGAGCATTCACGCATACACAGAACTGATCAGACAATAGTGTCATCATAGCAATTCACTTTTGATATAGTGTATATCAACTTTCAGAAGGTTGTAGCCTTCATCCTATTGGGTAGTGAGCCATATACCTTTAACAGGGTTTTGTAAAAGACTCCTAACAAGGTCTGACCTTTAACTAGGTCGTTGTACTCATATTGTAAAGACTGCTTCTAATAGGCCAAAGGAACTTTAACAGGTTCATTATACTAGTACAATATTTGTGGGTACTAATTCCCATCGGGGTTTTCCTTTGATCAAGGTTTCCCCGTAATCATATCATGTGTTATGAGTTTTTATGTTAAGCTTCATTCAATGTATGTTTGATTTATGTTTAAGTTGCTAAAAAGTAATAAATAGACAAACACTAATTCA
>MU223404.1:273580-308018 GCA_018584345.1 Thuja plicata
ATGTATCCTTCTATTTACTAGTAGCATCATCTCTTGATAGATCTTTTAAAGAGGGAATAACAACTTCTTGTGTGGCTATCTCAAAGATATCAAAACCAACACACTATAGATGGGTTATCATTTTGTTCTTCCAATCCAGATAATTTTCTCCATCGAACTTAGGGCTCTATTTTCTGAAGTAAGACATCTGATCTACCTTAAGCTGTTAGGCTTCTTCTCAAGGCACTTGGCTCTGATACCAATTGTTAGAAAAGTCCCAAAGGTTAACTGAGAGGGGGGGTGAATCAGTTATCAGTCACTTTAATTATTTTCTCTTCTTTAATTTAGATTAGCATAAATTAAATGCTCATTCAGATAACACAGTACACAACACACAATTTGATTATGGGGAAACCAAATGGTAAAAACCCTGGTGGGAATTAGCACCCACAATGAACTATAATTGTTTATATTAATCCTTGTTAGAAGATCTTACAACCCTGTTAGGATTTTTTCTTTACAAAGAAATAAGTATAGTGACCTGGTTAAGGGTTTGATCCTATTAGGAGTCTTTTACAAATAACCCTGTTAGGGGTGTGGACTCACTATCCAAAAGCTCACTGCTTCAATGGTGAAGGATACAACTTTCTGTAGAACAGATATACACTATATTTGATGATGAACTATAGAGTAGACCTGCTATCTTGATCAGTTCCAATGTATAGTAATCTTCAACTGCTTATTCACATAGATCCTTGATGAATGAAACAACTCTGATATTCTACTCTGTACTTTTTCTATCTCTGTTCTTATCATTCACACTTTTCGCTTACAAACAAACTACTATAAGTATCTTCTTTAAAGTAGAAGGTCATGAAGACTCTTGGAAACACTTCAACAACATCTTTGTTAGATTAAATAAGCACACAAACAATATTAAGTCTACGCAACACAAACTAAACAGACGCGACGCTTCACTAATTCAGCTTCACCAAATCATCTCAAATAGCATGATCCTGATGTTACATGATAGGCACATTTAACCAAACATAGTTAACTCATAACTAATCATGAATATACACACACATATCCTAAAGATAGGCGCAACTCAAGAAACACATTAAATACGTCGGCTCTAAACAGATACTCTTCCAGAACTGTAACTGCCAATAACAGAATTACACAACTTGACTGAAAAATCATATCTGGACCTACGTGTATGAATATAGTAATCAAGGCATGTATACAACATGTATCTAACTATGTAAGGTTGGATAACACTATTATGATAAGTTCTTACAGAATGTTGTTGTATATTATATGTTGTCATCAATGAAAAACATACAATCAATCAACTGCATAGAAACAAATCTCCAACAACAACAATCATCAAAACAGGGAGCATATCACATCACAAGATTAGACAATGGCTAACCTTATCTCCCAAAGATTAGAATAATATTGAAGAAGCCATAATTAAGGAAATGGTTTCATACAAGTATGTACCAATAAAATTCAACAAGCAGATGCCATAAGAGCTTAATGATAGAATATCAACAAGATGGACATATGTCTTGCACATAGAAAAAACAAATAAGGGAAAGATCACTAGTTACAATCATGCCACCCGAGTCAAAATGTGAAGAAATTGATGAAATGATGAAGAAGCATGCAAAAAAAATTTCAGCTAAGATGAGAGCTTACAAAGTAATAGAGGGAAGATTAGTAGAGCTTTACAAACAAAGCAATGAGACTTGAAATTAAATATTCAATTCCCCCAAGTAGGTACTGGCTCTTACTGAGACACCTCACTATGAGGAAAAGGAGGCCACACCAAGACCATAACATATCTTCATCAATGACACCAAGGATATCAATCTAGTTAAATCGACAATAGAGACAACTAAGGCCATGGATGATGTACCTCAGATATTACAATCATTAGGGGATTCAAAAAAGATCACCATAAAAGATATAACTACTATTGATTCTGATGATGATCCCAAGAATGATGAATATGTAAATGATGCCACTGAGCAAGCTAAGGAAAAGGATACCATGGATGTTGCACAGGTAAATGTACCAGGTCACAGCATTATTGATACAAGCTATCAATATCATAACTGAAGAGAAGGAAAAGACACCTGAGCCTGATGCAAACATACCAGAGGATAAAGGTGATGACTATGGGGAGAAAAAGAATACAAATGAGGAGAACAAAGATGCAAGTGGAGAGGAGAAAATGAATGATGCCACTGACAAGAACACCGAAGAAGAAAAGGCTATAGATATAGAAAAGGTTGATGTAGAGATGTATACTACCGACCAACAGGTCAATATTGAGCAGCTTACCAAAGGCACAACACCTCCCACACAATCACCAAAATCAAAAGAGAAAGAGCATGAACTTCCTATAGTTCTACATACACCTGCTTCCATTACAATTTCAAAGAAGAAGAAAAAGAGAAAAGCACCTGTCACACTTGAAGAAATCATTGACATACCCGACTATTATCCTAGAACACTGTATCCCAAGTCATTGACCAAGTATGGTGAACTTTGCAAAAGAAAGGCAATGCAGGATAAGCTCAAGAAGGAGCATAAAAATTCACAAGTCCTGAATAATACAAAGGAAATATTATTGCATATAGTACTTGAAACTCAAATTGATCAAAATGAACCAATACTTGATCAATTAGTAGTTCTCACCGAGGCCATTACATCACAAAATGTGGAAGCTAACAAGGTGATTAAATAACATGCAGAAGAAAAGTGTCAATACAAGCTCACCAATAAAATCAGCCAAGAAGTGGCAGAGAACAAGGTAGAACTTTCTAAATTGATCAATTCAATGGAACCTCTTATTTCAGAAGTGGTTACCTTAGTTCAAAATTTATGCATTCTAGAGAACTTCACTAAAGAGCATAGTGAAAAGATAGCAAAGATAGATGAAGATCTTAAGGCTAGTGCACAGAGTCTCACAACCAAGGAAAATGAATTCCAATCACATTATAAGAAAATTGTAGAATCCAAAAGTTAATACTTGAGCTACAAAAGGATGAAAGCAAAATCAAAGATGAGGTAATCAAGCTTCAAGCTATGTTACTCCTGAATCTCACATTTTTGTTGCAACTCATGACTTCAGAAAAAGTATTGATTACCACCCTACAAATTTCAGTAACCAAAAGTATATATGAAATGCATGCCAAAATTACTTTGGATCACATGACCCTTGAGCACCTCAAGGAGAAATGGGAGAAGCAAATGGAAGATATTCAAAAATCTCATGCACACATCTTTGACAAGCTGTAAGTACTACACCTTTGTCATTATTTTCAAAATAAGGGGGAAAAGATATGTTATAAAGGGGGATACATATATGTAAAAATGGGAAAATGTATATACCTTACGAAGGAACACATGTACATACATTATACCGAGGCATGCACATAGGGGGAGTCATTGCCAAAGTAAATACTTGGTGTATATACTAAATAGATCAGTTTGCACATATCATTTTTTGATACTAACGCCAAAGTGGGAGATTGAAGATCATAATTTGTCATTAGTATACAAGGAAATAGTTTTTGAACCATTAGTAACATCATCACTAAGTGAAGGCAAACAAGGTCACCAAAACAGACAAGCACAAAGGTTATCGAAATAAACAAGTACAGTGATTACCAAAATCAGTGAACACCGATAGCACTATCACCAATAGACAGTTCAAAGAGTAACTCGATAGATAGTTTATAGAGTAAACTAAGAACACTGTCTATAGAGTAACCCGAGAGAAGTATGTCTACAGAGACATCACCGAGCACCATTCTACTGAGAGACAATTTTTATCCCGAGAAAAGTGGATCTGAGATACACATCAGATAAAGCACTTCATTTTTATAATTATCTTTATGCTTAGATGTAAAACCATTTCTTGAGGAACAAGTAAAGCATATGTAACTTTTTTATTCATTTTAACTGATTGTAAACATGCAAACTAGGAGGTCAAGGTCAAGTTGTAAACCTTTGATTATAGAGTTTCTATTGTAAAGCGTGAAACCCAAATAGGTCAAAATATTTGTATATATAGATGTATAATAAATTAGAACATGATGATTTGTAGCCACAACAGACATCTATGGATCAGACAAAGAGTTTCATGCACAAGGACAAGAAAATATGAATTAGTTATGAAGAAAAATATTCAAGACTACCGATCAGAATAGAGGTATTAATCAATCACTATAGGTGATACATATTTAATGTAAACTTAAAGGATTTGTATTCAGTAATTCAAGATTGCATACTATTAGGTAGTATTTTTTACTACTCTCTAAAAATTGTAGAAAATCGAAGAAATCCTTTAAGAATGTGGACTTAAGATTCTTATTGTAAATCTCTTAACCGAGTGCACACTTAATAGTGTTGTTAAAATCTCTTAACCGAGTAGACCTAAAAATTCTAAATTGTTACTCCTAACAGGGTAAGATCGTCAAAAGTGATCATACTTGTAGCCTTAATCGACACCTTCCATTCTGCATATGGTGAAGCTTTATGGGTTTCATCCCCACCTTATTTTTTACCTTCTAACATGGGTTTTCTATGTTACCAATTCTTGTGTTATGTGTACATGAATTTCATGAATGTTTCTATGAATGATTGCATGATATTACATTTATATTTTGATATTACATGCATAAGGTAGAAAATAAATATGGTCGGTAATGCAAGAAAGGATTACTAGAGTTAAAATGATAAAAATTTTAAGGGTACTGATTCACCCCTCCCCTCTCAGTACACACCATTCCATTATTCCAACAAAGAAGTTCTCCTTGATAGATAATTAATTCTTCATCACCACCACCTCTGCAATACCAACATAATCCCTAAATATATGATTATTTCCCTATTTCCAAATACCCCAAGAAATATGAGGTATCATCAATGACCAAAGAAAACAAAGGGAATGATTAGAGGATGAGGAAATCCCATGTAGCCAACACTCCAAAAAAGAATCAAGGAAAATCTAAGATAAAGACCAGATATTAAATAAATGGGATGACACTTCTCTAGAAAAGGAACACTTGAAAAAAATGTGAAAAAGATTCTCGACATCCTCCAAATAGAAAAAATATTGATTAGGAATAGCCATTCCCCTTTTGCACAAATTATCTATAATCAAAATCTTATTTTGTACTTGAAGTCGGAAGAAACTATTAACTTTAGGGATAGTCATTATATTCTTGACCAAAGCATAATAGGGGCACAAAAATAGCACTTTGAATTGTAAATGAAAATCATGAGAAACTGAAAAGACACCATCTGAGATGGATGTCCAAACAAAAACATCTTCAGTCACCATGCTAGGGATATGCAATGTGGAAAAGAGATGTTGAAGCGGTTCAAGGCCTGAATCCACATCCAAAAGATTGACCCATGTGTGGTTCTGAAAATAATTTTCCACTTAGCAGCCAAACCTCTGAGTACAAACATCCTTAAATTGAAAAGCCTATGATGAAAAGGAGAGATGATTGTACCCTATCCACCAATCATCCCAAAAGATGATTTTTCTCACATTTCCCAAAGACCATCTGATGCCCTAAGAAACATATGATTTTGTGCTAGATATAAAGCTCCATAAAGTTGAGCACATAGCCATGGGTATCTCGTTAGCCAACAAGTCCCTTATATAAGTATAGTCATCTACATATTTTCTATGTACAATCTTAGTCCACTCATTATCAGAGTTAAAGATTCTCCAAGGTTGTTTTTCCAATAAAACCCTATTAAAATATTTAATCTTATGAATGGCCAATCCTCCAAGGTTTATCATAAGGAAGAATTGATCCCAAGCAATGAGATGAATTCTATTTTTAGTTTCTAAGCTTATCCATAACTTTTTTTGTTACATTTGTTCTATTTTTACTAGGAATTTTTTAGGAACATTGAACAAGCTCATTGCATACACTAGAAAAATATACAAGGAAGAATTTATCAATTTTAATTTGCATCTTGACTGAAAAGTGTCCCTTTCTATCTCATCAACTTAGTATGAAACCTATCAATAACCTTAGCTGGTAAGCAATCTAGAACACCATTAGCATACAGGGGAAGACCCAAATAGTTGAAGGAAGAACATCAATCCTACAACTAAATATCTATGCAATTATTTGTTGCCTTCTTTCTAGTTTATTAAGGAAGAACAATGAGCTTTTAGAAAGGCTGATTTTCTAACTAGAAGCTTTCTCATACAAATTAATGACCCCCTTCAAATTCTTAGCCTTGGAGATAGAGATTTTGCCCATAAGTATAGTTTCATCTGTGAATTGTTGGTAAGAGAAAACCAAATCCATTGAAGAGGGAGATAGGCCTTTCAATTTTCTAATAGATACCTCATTTTGAATGAATCTACCTAAATATTTTTCCATTAAAATAAAAAGAAAAGGGAAAATAGGGGCCCCTTGCCTAGGCCCTCTCAAAGATATAAAAAATCATGTGGGTGATCCATTTATTAAAAAAAAACTAGTAGTCAAAATTATCTAGAAAATAATTTGGATAAAATTATCACTAAAACCAAAAGCAGCCAAAAATTTCAAGCAAAAACTCCAATTAACCTTGTCATAAGCCTTAAAAAATACAGCTTAAGAAAAAACCTAGCCTTATTTATGGAAAGAGAGTGAATATTCTCATGAACAATCATGATAGAGTCAAGAATCTACCTACTGGGAACAAAACCATTCAGTTGATAGGAAATGAGTATAGGAATAACTTGTTTGAGCCGCAAAACTAAAATTTTAAAAAAAATCTTATAAAGAGAATTGCACAAATTGATCGTCTGAAAGTCCCAGAACAAATTAGCTCTAGGTTTTTTTGGAATAAGAACATTGAAAGTAGCATTCAGTTTCTTCAAAATGGATCTAGACCAAAAAAATATTTAGTAATTACTACAATATCTTTAGCCACCACATCCTAGTACATCTAAAAAAAGAACATGGGGAAACCATCTAGACCTAGTGCTTTGTTGTCATCGAAAGAAAAAAACAACATCATACACTTATTTCTTTGACAAAATCTTGGTAACAGAATGATTCATGTCAATAGTAACCTGGGAAGGGATCTCTTTGAGTAGCTCCTATTTTCCACTAAGATCAAGGATTTTTACATTAGACAATAACGAGAGAAAAAAATTCCAATGTTGCCTGCACAATTTCTTCATCCTTCTGATAGGTCATTCCATTCAACTTGATAGAGTGAATCAATAAATAGTAAGAATGTTACTAATTTGAGACTGTGCGTGTGATTTTTACACTTTCATCAGATTATTTTATTTCCTAACAATTCTATGGAAAAATATTAACAATTAAGCTAAGAATTGAAACAAAATCATTAAGCACCCCATGGATCTCTAACTAAGCATGCTAATAAAGCTCTTAGCCTTAATCTCTACTACTGACATTCCTAGAATGATAAAATTGATAATTATATGCCTATCTAGCTCGCAATTCTCTCCAATTGCCTCAAAAATTCACTCAAATGCTCTCAAATGCCCTCATAAAATGCTTTGCTATTGCTCAAATTGCTTGATATTGCTCTCAAAAATGACTATAGTGTGGATGATTTTCATTTGAATGTATACGATTCTCTATGCTTGCAAATTGCTCTCTATATATAGGATTTCCCAAGTGTTTTATGTGGTAAATTTGGCCTTGTTAACTCACCATACACTTCAACATAGTCCTTCTTCACCAAATATACACAAGACTGAATATGAGATTATTCATCCTGTCTGTCTACATGATTCGACCTGTTGCCTTCTATCCAGAAGGGGTTTTCAAAATAGCTCTCAAAACAAGAGTCTCACAACCATAGACCAATCTAGGAAAGAAGGATTTTTCTCCATAAATGCAATGCAATGCACAGTTATTCTAAGAATTGAAAGATGTAAAATGATCTAAGACATGATTTTCAAATGCAATTATTCTAGAAATTGAAAGTAATCTATTGCAAAATGATATTATTCTATATGAGATTATCAAGAAATGTGACAATAATTCAGTATTCTAACAATGCATAAAAAATGAGTGGGATTTCAGGGTTTGAATGAGAGAATGAGAGTTCTTTTATAGACTCAGAGATGATCAGAATAGAAACTTTCCTCTTTGAAATAAAACAGATAGAAAAGCCAGTTTAAAATAGAAAGCTTTATTTAATAGAATTCAATAAATTGTTTTCTCTTTGCTTTAACTATTTTCTTTCTTTGATTTAATTCTATTTTATTTGAATTAAATTGTTTTCTTTCTCTTTAAAGCACATTTAATTCAAAGATTCTATTTCTGAACAGAGATAAGATTTTTGAGAGAATATTCAATTATTAAATAAATATGACCTCATAAATAGTGTTTTCTCAATTATCTGAATAATTAAATTCAATTATTGAAAATGAGGATATTTGTTAAATAATTAAATATTATCTAATTCATTTTTCATGTGTCTTAGCTAAAGAGGGTGAATTTAATTTAATTAAAGTCCTAGGACTTTATAATTAAATTAATTCAATCATAAGGTTTGTTTAGCCAAATAGATATTTAGGAATTAAATATAATGTATGATTAATACAGATTTTGGATTTTCTGCATCTGACCCTTAGGTCGAGTAGAGTCAGTTAAAATTCAGAATTGCCTAGTACAATAGGACTTTGATGATCTAGAAGAGTGAAAAATGCAACAAAATTGATTGGAGTTGCAAGATGCCAATTTTGGGGTGTTACATTTGCCCCTCTTTGAATTGATGTGCAAGCAGCGCATTGATTCAAAGAATAGTCTGATGCCTGAAGCACATAAGAATAGATTTGAAAATTGATGATGCAAAGATTTCAGAGCCATCTCCAGAACAAAGCTTAACTCTCCAAAGTCTAGGTTAGGTTTCTGAGACACTGGTCAAATAGAGTTTTTGACGGTCATCTTCAGAACGAAGCTTGATCCTCAGGGATCTGGGTTAGAATGCCCCGATACCTAAATAGATTGACATCTTTCACAAGGTTGTCCCCAGAATGAGGCTCAACCTTCAGGAGTCAGGGTTAGATTGCCCCGATACCTATCCATAAAGAATATAGTCAAACATAGATTTTAGGACTATCTTCATAATGAAGCTTAGTCCCCCAATATCTAGGTAAGATTTCCAAGACACTAGTTAGATTGACATATTTCACAAGGTTATCCCCAGAACGAGGCTTAACCTTCAAGAGTCAGGGTTAGATTGCCCCACTACCTATCTCAAAACATAGTAAAATAGAGGTTTAGAATCATCTCCAGAACGGAGCTTGATTATCAGGAGTCAGGGTTAGATTGCCCCGATACCTGTCCCAAAAAGATAGGTTTTTGAGAATCATCTCCAGAACGGAGCTTGATCCTCAAGAATCTGAGTTAGATTGCTCAGATACTTAAAAGATGACAAGCTATAAGGAACAAAGGTGTCCTTATTGATTAAAAGTCGTGGAACACCCAGTTTTGACTATGAGGTACGAAAAACTGAACATGCCCCAAGTGATGAGATGCCTCTTAGCAGTGAGGACTTTTGAAAATTATATCAGATTGATTGGATTAGATTGAATGATGTAATCATCCTGCCCCCTCGAGAGCGAAATGGAAAGATGACACATCATAATGATGATGGAGAGAAAAAAAACATAGATAAATGTTGAATCAGAGATCAAGAAGAACTTAGAATAGATTGTGGAAGAATTTGAAAGATTCAGAATCAATTTTGAGCGATTTCAAGGTCTAGTTGACCAAGTTTGACTATGGTTGACCAGAGTTGACTAGAGTTGACTTTTGAGGAAAAAAGTCAAAGTTTTCAGAAAATGATGATATGATAAGATTCTGACAAGAAAGCAACGTCAGAAAGGCGACTGCACAAGCGTCCGATCGCGTCAGTCCCAAAAATTTTAAAATGCGATTTTGAGCTATATAGAAGTGTTGGATTTTGATTTTGATTTCGATCGCAAAAATGGATTCAGAGCGGTCAAATTAGGTAATGGTGAAGTTTTTGTGCAAAATGGAGCACTTTACAAAACTAGGTCAAAACCTATATAAGGACGAAAAGGGTCATTTTCAAATCATTTCAACCTTTTGACTTTGTGAGAAAAGAGCTCTGAGTAGAAAACAAAAATGGTGGTCCCTTACAACACTCACTAATTTGAGCAATCGAGGAGACACAGCTGGCCCGTAGCATACGAACCTCCAGTAAGTAGTCAATAGTCCCCTCTGTATTTCAAATTTTGTCAATTTCTGTCGATTTTGCTTCATTTTTTCACATTTTTTAGAATTGAGTCGCAGATCCTCACGTGAAGAAGTAGTTTATTCGCGTGGCCCGTAGGGAAATCTCGCATGAAGAAACTGAAAATTCACTCCATTCGGTGTGGAATCTTGCATGGGAGAGTACCCATGTTCACGCGAGAAACCCTTATAGGGGTTGTTTTCTTGTGCGACTGGGAATTAAAGTTCGCGCGAATGGTCAATGTCGCGTGACCCGAAAAACTTCTTCACGCGAAAATCTGCTTCTTCGCATGGGAAAAAGTGGTAAAAAAATATCATGAAATCAGTCTGCATCACATCCAATAGCTTTTGTGTCAGCGTTTGTTACTGTCCGTAGGATTTCTTGAATTCTTTATTATCTCATTATGCTTTGATTATCGTAGATTACTGATCATGATCTATTGTTTGCATATCTTGCAGGTTGACTTCCCAAAGATTGCCTTTAGATCGCATCATCCAGCCATTAGTAGATTGGTATCCTAGTTGGATGATGTAGATACAACACATATAGGCACCTTGGGATTGAGTACACTATGTGATGTACCTGAGATTCAAGTAAATCATGAATTGCTAGGAGCTTTGGTCGAGCATTTCCATTCAGAAATGAACACTTTCTATTTACCACAGGGGGAGATGACTATTACTCCTAAGGACATATATCGGATCCTGAGGATACCTTTCCATGGTGCCCAGGTTGATTATGAGACACAGCCCAGATTGGGGACAGTAGCCTTGAGAGAGATCTTTCAGGATGACCTCATCATGGGAGAGCCATCCCATGGGAGGATCCGATTAGTGAGTATAGGCCGACGCACAGGTTGAACATGGTTCTAGCATGCTTCCTTGGGGGTTACCTAATGTCAGATTGTGGACAACACAATTTAGAGTGTGGCTGGGGTAGGATGCCGCAATAGATGTTGACACAACCTCGTCATTATGGATTGGGTCAGTATATGTTAGCACACATGTATCATGAGATGCATGAGATCGCCTATCAGGAGGTGAAGAGAATTGTAGCAGGAGTCTTTGTACTACAGGTATGGGCCTGGGAACATCTTCCCATTATCAGGCCTATATGCAAGTATATGAGGTAGCCATTAGAGCCTTATATTTTTTGATACAGGGGGATGATTACCCAGCCCATGCTGGGTAAGGTTGATCAGTGGCGAGCTCAGCTCAATGACCTAACAGTAGTGGTTTGGAGGCCCTAGAGACTTACAAAGGCCTAGGATGATGTGGCAGAGCAGTTGAGTCATATGTTCTGCTCACGTCCGATGATAGGTCACACCATCACTGTTATCGAGAGATTCTTGCAGAAGTAGGTATGGTAGTAGTTCGGTCGCCCACAAGACATATTGCAGGAGTATACTACCTATGCTAGATTTACTGATGAGATCAAGAGGGGCTGGCTTACAAAGCTAGACTAGGGGCGCACCATGATATATATTCGCACATTGGTCCCAATTCAGTGGGATTACCTGAGAGATGTGGTAGATGGTAGTGTGACCGCCGAGTATAGAGAGCACTTTGTTACCCACCCCTTTCCTAGATTCACGGATCCGGTGGGCATAGTAGGCCAAGGGCTTGTGGTACCTCCACTAATCATTCAGCCACAGGTGGTACATCAGATGTAGATGCCCCCACCATAGCAGAGGGCACAACTGGGATTATAGCAGGGTCCCCGACCTCAGACCGTACAAGTAGACATCCCTGCATGATAGATGGGGATGGATGTAGGGGCTAGTGGTAGCAGCAACATGAGACAGTCTCGGTGATGGCCGACAAAGTAGATAGCTAAGGAGCAGTAGGTATCCCCATAGGAGGAGGTACAGAAGGATGATCCTATGCAGGAGGATCAGCTGGCGCGGGACATAGCACAGGATCCACAACATTGTTGGTGGGAGAGAGTTAGACAGCTCTCCAGACAGGTTGAAGACCTGACCATATAGGTGGTCATGCGAGATGCACGACTATTGGACCAAGATCAGGAGATATAGGATCTCCAAGAGTAGTTATGGGTATCTCAGGAGGAGGTGCGACATCAGACTGCTTGAGTGGCATACTACTATGCATCATATATAGGTGCAGTGCCTGATGAGGCATCACAGGTGGCCAAATTTTTGAATTATGCCAGAGGATCAGAGGGAGCACAGATGCCACCACCACCAAATAGGGCCCCACCTCCACCTCCTCTAGGTGATGAGGGAGAGGGCCAGAGTTAGGTTTGGATAGATAGATAGAGATCATAGGATATATCTGATGCGTTGGCATCCATGTATTTATCACCCTTTTGAGATAGATCATGCTCGAGTAGCACCATTTGTATTTGTATTGACACATTATATATATATATATATATATATATATATATATGAGCTCATCTTTTGGCATCATCACATATTGTATATTGTCTGTCATGAGATCTTTCCTATATGCTTAGATGGTTAGATGATTAGAAGGTATGCAAATGTATGATCATGTTTGGAATATATGTATTTAGATGATTCATGTAAATGCAATGTGTAAATGAAAATGCAAATGTAATGTGTAGATGGTAATGAGTTGTGAATATGGATATGTATATGGTACTAACATGTCATGCAGGACGACGAATGCTAACCAAAAGAACATGTGAAGAATCGAAAGCGAGGACCGAACACTTGTGCAGTCATGTTGAAACCAGGACAATGAAGAAGAACTCCCCAATGTATGAACCCAGAAGAATGCAATGAAGAGAACATCGAATTACTTCCACAATGCAAGTCTAGAATGAAAATGCAATCCTGTGCTAGATGTAATATGAAAGTGCAATTCTAGGAAATGGGTGTGAGACCCATTATATAATCATCATCATTGAGCATTTTTGTTGGAACAGCAAAGTTGATACAACCCTTACTAGTGCCACAATGCAACCATACGGATATGAATATGACTCTTCATCAGATAAAATGTAGCAAATGAACGTAAGTGCCAGGGCACAAAAGCCAAGATGACCTGGACATTGTTTCCAATTGATATTGTAGGAGTACACCAGTATCAAGGTATTCAAAGCAAGAATAACCATGAGTGTGATCATGTGTAAACATACAGATCAATAACAAACAAAGCAATAAAAAACAGAGTGACAACAGGCAAGGAGATAGTACCAACCTCACCATGGCATACAAATAAACAAGATCGAGGGATGTGAGGTTGTTGCACCTTATTGCGGGAGCTCTTATCACATACACCCTATTTATTTTACGTTACCAGATCATCGAGACTACACCAAAAAGCAATAGACAAAGAAAATATCAATGAAATTCATAAGAACAGACAGCATTCAAAGAAAGATTCAAGCATAGCTCAGTCAGTTTTAAATTTTTTGAATATGTTCATGTTTAGAGGGGTGTTGAAAAACACTATTGTGCTTGTGAGTGTATTGTGTTTGATTGTTATCGATAGATGTTTACGTGTGAAATATCTGATGTGTGTTAAAAAACACAGGTGTGTCCAAAGATAGTGTTAAAAAAAACTATTTATGGTGGTGTTGAAAAATGCTAGTTTGTGTCAGTAGTGAGTTGTCCTTGAGAAGTGACAAGAGTATTGACTTAGGTGTAAACCAGAGATGTGATCAAATGGGGGCCCATGCCCCTAAGTAATGATGACTAACTTGATGTATGTTGTGAGGACAAACCAGATGTGATTACCCCCAAGCATATGGCATTGAATCAATGACAAGTTAGGAGGGTTCACAAAGGAACCAGAGTGTCACAGAAGTGACCAAAAGATATGTACAAACTAAAGCATAGAATCATCAAGACCGAGTATCGATAGATAGAGTGTGTGAGTATAAATCCAACTGTAACAAATGTGAGAAATCTCTATAGAATAGAAATAGTAGGTAGAAACAGTGAGAACCACTGGTGACTGACATGAGAGAGATGCTTATACACCAGTAGGCAGACACAGTGAGAACCACTGGTGACTGATGTGAAGAAGATCCTTAAAAGATAAAAGGATAGTGCCTCCTAGATCAGGAGGATTTTCCTGAGATTATGACCAGTTTCAAACCATGTGAGTTGGTGTCTTGATGGGAACTAAATGTAAATGTAAGTAGGAAAGCAGGATAGAAGCAATGCAGGACAACAAATGCATAAAGCCAAGTGGTGCTGTGATAGATATAGCATTGTGGACCAAGAGGTGCCTATTTACTAGGTTTTCACCTTCTTGGAAAAAATTCTTTTTTTGCTACCATGATGCCTGTTTGCAAGGTTTTCATTAATGGCACATTTTCTCTTTTTTTTTTTTTTTTTGTATTTTTCAATTTTTTTTGTATATTTGGAATATATGATTTTTTGGAGATACATCAAAGCGCCTATCACTAGGTTTTCACTAAGATGATCATTTTTTTAGGACTTTTACTATATACATGAGCACACTGAAGATGTCTCAGCTGTAGAACTGCTTCAGATGAAGAGCGTTGATGGGATCTTTGAGTTGTTCTCATTCAGTAGTAGAAAGTTGATAGGTACCAGACCCAAACACTGCAGTAACAACATACAAACCAAGCCAATTTGGTTCAAACTTCCCTTTCTGGATCTAATGTTGTTGATTCTTAGGGTTTTCCCTTAGAAAAAGGTCACCCTCTTGGAAATCCCTTGGTCTAACTTTCTTGTTATAGCTCTTGGACACCCTTTTCTGGTATGATCTAAGGTGATCGAATGCCACTTGGCGACGTTCATCAAGTAGTTCTAGCTCTTGTAGCTGAGATATTATGTTATCTTCATCAGTAATGAGGCCTTTTAGGGAGACTCATAGAGAAGGAATCTCAACCTCAATTGGTAACACAACATCTGCTCCATAAACCAAAGCATAGGGAGTAGCCCCTGTTAGTGTTCTTATGCTTGTCCTATATGCCCAAAGAGATGGATTGATCTGGAGATGCCAATCTCATCCAGATTTATGCACTATGCGATGCAGGATTTTAATGATTGTCTTGTTGGATGCTTCCGCCTGTCCATTACCCTGAGGATAATAGATGGAAGAACAATGTTGAGTAATTTTAAACTTAGAGCATAGCTCTATCAAATCCTTGTTTTTAAATTGTCCCCCATTATCATTGATAATTGCTGAGGGTACACCATGCCTGCAGATGATGTAGTTGAGAATGAAAATAGCTACTAATTTTTCATTGGCCACAGTGAGAGGGACTACCTCCACCCACTTTGTAAAATAGTCTGTAGCTGTGATAATGAACTTATGTCCATTTGAGGATGAGGGGTAAATCTGACCCACCAAGTCAAAGGCCCATTGTTGAAACGACCAAAAATTAATGAATGGAATAAGCTCCTTGGCTGGAGCATGAATCATATTACCATGTAGTTGACATTGTTTGCAAGACTTAGCAAACTATGTAGCTTCTTTTTCCATATCTGGCCAATAGTAACCAGCTCTAATAAGTTTACGGGCCAATGTCAGGCCATTAGAGTGTGACCCACAGATGCCTTCATGCACCTCTACTAATGCTTGTTTGGATTCATCGGGTTCTAAACACCTAAGGAGGGTACCATCTAGACTACATCTATACAAGTCATTAGCGATGATGATGAACCATGAAGCATTGTGGATTAAGTGACATTTATCATTCTAGGAGTAAGTGTCTGGAATGATTTGGTCACGAAGGTAGAAAAAGATATGATGGTGGTGAGATGAGTCATGTCCTATGACAGAATAGATCATCCAGGAATCAGGGGAGTCATAGGCTGGGTAGCATAACGTCTCCACTATAAATTCATGTCGAAAATGATTTTTTAGGCATCTGTAGTATGGAGGCAAGAGTAGCCATGGCATCTGCTGCTTTATTATCTGCCCTTGGAACCTGTTGAAATGTGATGTGAGTAAAATACTTTTTGAGATCATCAACCAACCATTTATAAGGTACCAAATTGTCATCCCTTGTCTGATAGATATCATTTACTTGATTGATGACTAACTGTGAATCTCCAAGAACATTGAGTTCGTCTACTCGCCACTCAAGGGCGATCTTCATACCATTAATTAGGGCTTTGTACTCAGCAATGTTGTTTGTACAAGGAAACAACATCTTATATGCTTTTGGTAAAGAGTACCTTTGAGGTGTAATGAATAGTATCGCAGCACCTGACCCCTATTGGGTAAATGAACCATCAAAAAACATAGTCCATGATCGATGTGTAAGAAGTAATATGGACTCACTTGGAAATTCAATGTGCAATGGTTGATGATCTACCAGAGGTGCTTCTTCCAATTGATCCACAATCACTTTCCCTTTAATGGCTTTCCTTTCCACATATTCAATATCAAATTCACTGAGAAGCATGACCCATTTAGCTAGTCTACCTGTGAGGGTAGATTTACTGAGAAAATATTTCAGAGGGTCAATTTTAGCAATTAGACGTGTAGTATGAGCCAGCATATAGTGCTGCAATTTTTGTGAAGCAAACACCACTGCTAGGCAAGCCTTCTCTATAGCAGAATATTTCATTTCATATGAGACCAGAGTTCTACTAATGTAATAGATAGCCCTTTCTTTCTTGTGTTGATCTTCTTGAGCCACTAGGATACCCAATAATGCATCCGTAGCAGAGATATACAGTATAAGTGGCTTCCCATGAATAGGAGGCATCAAGATTGGCGGGTTCACAAGATATTGTTTGATTTGTGTGAACCCTTCATTACATTCCTTGTTCCACTGGTAAGTCACACCTTTGTGTAGAGTCTTGGTGAATGGTTGTGACTTTTCTGCCAATTGAGAGATAAAATGCCTAATAGACTGGAGTCGGCCTTGAAGTCCTCTCATTTGTCTGATAATCTTTGGTGGCGGCATTTCCATGATAGCTTGTACTTTTGCAGGATCCACTTCAATTCCTTTGGTAGAGATGCTATAGCCAAGTAATTTACCAGATGTTACGTCAAATGTGCATTTTTTAGGATTAAGTCTTAGACTAAATTGTTCCATACAATATAGTATAAGACCTAGATCTGCAAGATGTTTCTTTTGGTGCATACTCTTAGCTAAAGTGTCATCCATATAATCTTCCATTGTTTTATGCACCATGTCATGAAATAGTAGTAACAACTCTCTGATATGTAGCACCAACATTTTTTAGTCCTAAGGGCATGACATTCCAACAGAAGGTGCCCCAGGCACATGTGAAAGCTATTTTCTCTTGGTCCTCTGGCACAATTTTTATCTGGTTGTAGCCAGAGAAACCATCCATTAGTGAGTAAATTTCATACCCAGCTATCATATCTATGATCATATCAATATCAGGCAATGGAAAATCATCCTTAGGACATGCCAAATTCAGGTCTCTGAAGTCAGTGCAGACTCGTATAGATTTATCATGTTTTGATACTGGAACAATATTAGAGATCCATTCTGCATAATCAATGACTCTGATAAACACTGCCTTAAGAATTTTCTCTAATTCAACTTTGAAAAGTAGAGCTACATGTGGATGCATTTTGTGAAGCTTCTTCTTGATGGTCTTAACACCTGGTGCAATGGATAAATGATGCATGATTAGATTAGGGTCTAATCCCAGCATGTCTGAATATTTCCATGCAAAGTTAATCTTTTTTCTTTTGAAGAATGTAGTGAATTCCTCTCTCTCTATCTCTGATAGTGATTGTGCCAAGTGAATGATCTGAGGTTCTACCTTTGTACCCAAGTTGATAGGTTGAGTTGGTTCAATAAGCACAGATGATCTCTCCTAGAAATGACTCGGAAGTGCATCAAGTATCTCATCCTCAGGCACCTCAGGGAGGTTTTCACCCTTGGATACGTCTTTTATTTTGACTATTTTAGGCTCTGATACTACCACGATGTGGTTTTCACCATCAAAGCGCCTATTTTTTCTTCTTTTTATTTTGTGAATAAGATACTTGATGTCTGCCTCGGTCATATTGACACTTTCTTAGCTAGTGGAGGACGTTACAGGTTCGACAGTGTGTAGGTAACAGGCAAGAGTGTAATCATTCTGGAACATAAGGACTTTGTTAGATGGGGAGATAGAGTTCTAGCCTATAATCTTGGGATGGAAAAGTGAAAGAGGAGTGACAGGTTCAAGTGTGTTCATGGTATAATCATCAAAGGAATGGACAAGCAAGTTGAGACCTAAAGCGATCTCATCTAGAGGTATAATCAAATTCCTTTGATTCCTAGCGACTGTAGTAGATGACATGTTAACATCTATGGAGTCAGACTCATGTGACCCTACACTAGACCATTCACCTACTTTGAGAAGGTTTTCATATGCATTAGCTGTATCTGTATCTCTGTCAGAAGTGGCATATGACAAGCTGTCAAACTCATATTCATGAGAGTCTGTTTCATTATTAGGTGTCATATCAAGAACATGAGTGAAATCAACTCTCTCTCCCTAGTTGGGATGAGTTCTACCTAGAACCTCTGCTATGGTCAGATGAGAACCTGTTGACCTAGGTACCTTAGTAGTGTTTGTAGCATTAGCTTCCTCTTGTGTAATGAGAAGTGACTGGAATTCCTAGTCAAACTGTTCTTGAAAGTGTGGTGGTATATATAAATTGCCTTGATGACCTGAATTTACAGTGTGTATTTCTTTCCACTCCTCATAAGTTAGTGGAGTAAAGGAAGTGGTGGTATCAGAATCATTTTCAGTGTCTACTATACTAACAAATGATATAAATTTATCTGGCTCAGCAAAGAATGCTTCCAGGTCTGGAGGAATAGGATAGGGAAAAGTATCCTCATCAGAGTTGTCTTCAGATTTTGCAGTTTTAGGTGTTTCTTCAGGTGTTGGTTGTTTATCTTCTTGAGGTACAAACTTGTTTATTCCCAATTGAAATGTGAGTTTCTGGAAGCCTATACCTGTAGAGTCATGAGTTCTACAACCAATAGCTTCAAGTGGTGAAATCAAGCCCTTATGATTCGCACCTATGGGACCATTTCCTTTGTAGAAAAAATGTTGCATAATAGATAGACCTTTTCCATATTGCTCAGGTTTCATGTCATAAGGAGGAGTTAGTTTAGAATTTTCCTCTCCTTTATAGATCCAAGCTTTGATAGCTCTATTTTCAGCTTCTTCTTCCAATGGTACTGTGGCTTGTACAAAGGTACCACCATACTTTGTTGGAGGAGGAACCATACAAGGTTTAGTACTCTCAGAAGGTCTCCCAAAAGAATGGAGAGACAAAGGAAAATAGGTAATAGATAGCACAGGTTCAATCTGATATCCTCCCATGTCAGTTTCTTTGAGTGTCAAACTCTTTCCCATTTCTTTTAATTTATTCTCAAGGAGTTCAATAGATTCTCTGTTGGTAGGCACAAAGATGTCAGCAGATTTTATGAGGGCATTGCAATCATAGCATGTATTAGCAGGTATAGTCACTTCAGATCCTTGGAATGGGAACTTAATGCACTAATGGTATGTGGAAGGGATAGCATGCATTTCATGGATCCATGTCCTTCCTAACAGGATATTGTATGCCAAAGGAATGTCAAGCACTTGACAGACAACATCTCGTTCAACAGGACCAACTCTTATTGGCAAAACAACTAATCCCTTAGATTTACGTTCTTCCTCATCATAGGATTTAATGGTAATCTTTTTGCGAGCCTCAATGCAATCTTCACCATAGCCTAACTCAATAAGGAAACTAGCAGAGAAAATATTTAGGCCAGCATCATTATCTATGAGAACACGGTGAACACACTTTGGACCTATCATGACTTCAATGTGCAGAGGGTTATTATGCGGGTGACTCAAAGAATAATCATCTTCCTCAGAGAAAGACAAGTAATGTGAGGAGGTCAAGTGACCTACCATGGATTGAAACTGGTCAAGATCAAGATCTTTTGGGACATTTTCCTCAGTAAGGGATTTGTCCAAGATTTCCCTGTGAGCAGGGGAGATTTTTCAGGAGCTCAAAGATAGTTATCTAAGCATTAGTATGTTGCAATTGATCAAGAATGCTATAATTGGTAGCATTAGATGAGGAAACCACTTTGGGATTCTTTTTAGCAGAATCAACCTTAGCTTTGTCTGAAGGTTGAGTTGATGTAGATATAGAAGGCTCAGGGCCTTTGAGGATGATCTTAGCATGAGATCGAGTGATAATGTTAGCACTCACTTGAGACTCCCCTTGTTCAAAAAATTGAGGTGTAGACCCTCACAAAGTGAAAGGTGTTTTGGACTTGGAAGTATCTTCCTTTCCCTTGAGAATGATGACATTACAATATTGAGTATCAACAGGTTCAACTATATTAATGACATTGTCGTTATTGGTGTGAGTATAGTTGACCTTAGCATCAGTATTTTTTCCTTTAGATGATTCACCTTTTCCATGAGGAGGAAATGGATCCTTGAAAGCTTGGTGATCAGAATTTTTGTTGTAACCTCCCACAGCAATAACCTCACTATCAATGAGATCCTAGATTTTATGCCACAATTTAAGACACGTAGCCATTTTATGACCTTTGTTTTGGTGAAAATCACAATAAGTGGATTCATTCCACCAAGAGGGTCTTGGTTGCGGATCATAAGGTCACAAATTATCCAATGGAGTGAGTAAATGGTTGTCTACAAGAGTCTTGTAAACCACTTCAAGAGGTTCTCCTAAAGGAGTGAATTCACGCTTGGGCCTAGGATCCCGAGGTTTAGGTCCAAAAAATCATGAAGTACTTGGTTTGGATTATTCCATAGCCTGTTCAGTTGCTTTGGCCACTTGCATCATAGTAGTGAGATTAAAGGCAACCTTGGAAGGCTTAGGAGTCACATTTTCTATAGCACCATCATTCACAACATTTTGGTTCTTGTTGGGAAATTTGGGTTTATCTTTGCTTGAGGAAGAAGAACCTTGTTTGTTTTCTTTGTGCAAGGTCAATTCTCCTTTCTTGATCATAAATGTCTTGATTCTTACAACTTGTTTAATCATGTCATCAAAGGTTAGAGGACCTTGTAGCTCTACTTTATACCCAAATTTGGGGAGAAGATTATCGAGAAAGATGTCCAACTTTTCAGATTCAGGTATCTTGCGAGAATATCATGTATAAAGTTGTCTCCATCTTTGGAGAAATTCCAAGAAGGATTCCCCATGATTTTGTTTCAAGTTGCAAAGATCTCGGATATGAACCGGACGTTGAATGTTGTGAGAATAGTGTTGTAGAAATAAATTGGCAATTTCATCAAAAGTTTTGATGCCAGTTGGTAGTCTAGAGAACCATTCCATAGCTGACCCTCCCAAAATACATGGGAAAAGACACATGAGATAGGTTGTGTCATGTATGAATTCCATGGAGAGAGCACCAAATTCTCTCAAATGGTCTTGAGGGTTAGATGTACCCAAGTATTTATTGTATTTAGGAAGCTCAACTCCTTTGGGAAAAGGAGGCATGTAGAGATCTTTGTCAAATGGGAAAGGATAGATGCTTTCTAGTGTGAATTGTGTAACAGGTTTGTCTTTCTCTTTCAAGAGTTGAGAGATTTGTTCTTGCATAGTTTGCATTTCTTTGCACAAGCAGGAATTTTCAGTTTCTTCCTCTTTCTTAACAAGTGTTTCTACAACATAATTGGAAGGTAACTTAGCCCCTTGATTGGCTAGTTCAAGAATGTATTTTTATTTCTCCTCAGCTAGGAGAACTCCCATCATTCTACATAAATCTTTGTTAGCATGAGCTTGTGCAATCTCTTCTTGAGTTATTTCTACTCCTACATCGTTAGGGGGGTCTTGAGAATGGGAATTAATCCAAGTTTTAAGGAGGTCAGTTCTGTTAACCTCACCACCCGATTGATTATGATCTACCATATTGCCAAAATTCAAGGATTCAAGGTCTAAAGAATCGGTATGAAAAGATTGAGTGTTCTCTGAATTTGGGTCTTCTTGGAACAAAGGCTTTTGAACCCGACTAAGATCCATAGGAAATGACCGTTTATTGTAAGGTCGACGTACCAGAGAAGGAGATCGAGATGATTCCTCACTAGATGTAGCTAGTAATGGTGTGGAAAGCACAGATTCATCTTGATTGATTAAAGGAAATGTTTTGCCACTTTGAGTTGTGACAGTCATAGACAAAGTTTAAACAAGGAATGTGAACTAGGACCAAACTTGAAACTGTCTCAAAGTAATTGCACAGAATGTGCCAAAAGGTGAAGTATCCTTGGTGTAAATTGTGAGAGATGAGGCTAGAACAACCAAGAGATGACTATTGTGACACAAGACATGAGACGAGACCAGTTTAAGTAAGAATCATTCAATTCTCAACCCAAGAAACTAAGTTTCAGACTGTGTGAAGATGGAGGGAAGAAAAATAGACCCATATCAGAGACCAGATTTGACATAAGTATGCTTGATTGAGAGAAATTATCTCGCTATTTTGGACAAAAGAATCCACATTCACGCGAATAAATTCTCTTTCACACAAAGATTCTCACCGATCCGCATGAAACTTTGCAGTATTCACATGAAGAATGACACCAGTTGACAGATGGAAAAGATGACAGAAGAATGGCACTACTGCCAAATGTCACGTGACAGTATACTACGTATCATGCAAAGATTCTCACCAAATGATGCAAAGATTGGGAAATTCTGTGCAAAACTATGCAAATGTTGAAAAAACAACGTTTACAGAATCAGACTGTTGAGACCAGTTTGCATTTCCCAAGATAAAATCATGTTGTTTTCTGATAGATAGTTCAAGTTATAGATTATTTTGGACATGTTCAAGATTGATAGTTTGTGTGTTTTAACGATAGTTTTGATTGTTCAAATGATACACCCACGCAAAACACATTAAACAGAATATTTATAGTACCAAAACAAGAACATCACAATCCTAGGATAGCCAGGACAATATCTATTGAATCCCAACTTGAACCAAAGTTCAACTACGCTTACTCTTAGTAGATAACTTAGAAGCTTGGAGGTACGGGCTCCTCCTTACATATGCACTCACTTCTCAGGCACACCAAGCTTCGAACCCCAAAGGAATTTCTTCCCAGAGGGATTTTATCTCTACTAAAAGCTACAAAAATGTGGGGCATCTTAGTCAGTCTTTGACCTTCCGTGCCAATAGATAGAGGTTTTTTTGGAAACTAGAACAATAGTTTATAGTAAGGACATCTATTTAGGTGGTTTTGATCAAGTCATTTTTCCAATAAATGGGGCTCTCTCAATCCGTTCAAAGCAAGGCTTTCACCTTAACGATGTCGGGAATTTAACGCACCACTAGGGTACTGGAGGAGATTTTGGTTGCCACAATGAATTCACACTTGTCTATTGTGACACTAATCACAATAGCATTTTTTGTATACTGGTTTGGAAGGGCTTGGCTTTAGCCTATTACCGGTTGGGCATCCACTCTCACCAGCTCTGCTAAAGCTCTCGGTAGGTAGCCACTCTAGAAGAATCACATGAATTTCTCTTACATCCAAGATCCATAAAGGCGAGGGGAAAGGATACGTTCATGTAGTTCTTAGAATTACAATCTAAAAAACACTTCAATTACGCAAGACAATGATTCATTTTAAGCACCAATCAAAGTGTGTTTTTACTACCAAAAATAGATATAAGAAGTTGTGAAAACACAGAAGGTTTCCAACAAACGTCCTGCAATAAACCCATTAGTAGTTAGTAATGCCTTTCTTCATTTCAACGTCCTGCAATAAATGTGTTAGAAGTTTTATGATGGCTTTTTCTTTATCTCAGCATCCTGCAAACTATTGTTAAGCTATTTCAAAATATAAAATCAGAGAAACACAGATGTCAGAAAATAGCAGGTGGTTAGAAAACTGAGGCAATAAAATATCAAAATGAAAGCTCTGGTATGTAATTTCACGCGATAAAGTATACTAGATCGTGCGAATAAGTGCAGCAAGCCACGCAGCTAGAATAGAATGTACCTGAGGCCAGAACAGAATGTACCTAGAAAAAAATGAAAAAAGTAAAATGAAATGAGGCTAGAACAGAATGTACCTGCCCCACGGTGGGTGCTAGAAATGTATGTGGTAAATTTGGCCTTGTTAAACCACCATACACTTCAACATAGTCCTTCTTCACCAGATACACACAAGAATGAATATGAGATTATTCATCATGTCTGTCTGCATGATTTGACCTGTTGCCTTCTATCTAGATGGGGTTTTCAAAATAGCTCTTAGAACGAGAGTCTCACAACCATAGACCAATCTAGGAACGAAGAATTTTTCTCCATGAATGCAATGCAATGCACAGTTATTCTAAGAATTGAAAGATGTAAAATGATCTAAGACATGATTTTCAAATGCAATTATTCTAGAAATTAAATGTAATCTATTGCAAAATGATATTATTCTATATGAGATTATCAAGAAATGTGACAATAATTCAGTATTCTAACAATGCATAAAAAATGAGTGGGATTTCAGGGTTTGAATGAGAAAATGAGAATTCTTTTATAGACTCAGAGATTATCAGAATAGAAACTTTCCTCTTTGAAATAAAACAGATAGAAAAGCTAGTTTAGAATAGAAAGCTTTATTTAAAAGAATTCAATAAATTGTTTTCTCTTTGCTTTATCTGTTTTCTTTCTTTGATTTAATTCTATTTTATTTGAATTAAATTGTTTTCTTTCTCTTTAAAGCACATTTAATTCAAAGATTCTATTTCTAAACAGAGATAAGATTTTTGAGAGAATATTCAATTATTAAATAAATATGACCTCATAAATAGGTTTTTCTCAATTCTTTGAATAATTAAATTCAATGATTGAAAATGAAGATATTTATTAAATAATTAAATATTATTTAATTCCCTTTTCATGTGTCTTAGCTAAAGAGGGTGAATTTAATTTAATTAAAGTTCTAGGACTTTATAATTAAATTAATTCAATTATAAGGTTTGTTTAGCCAAATAGATATTTAGGAATTAAATATAATGTATGATTAATACAGATTTAGGATTTTCTGCATTTGACCCTTAGGTCGAGTAGAGTCAGTTAAAATTCAGAATTGCCTAGTATAATAGGACTTTGATGATCTAGAAGAGTGACAAATGCAACAAAATTGGTTGGAGTTGCAAGATGCCAATTTTGGGGTGTTACAAGTGTAGGGGGTGAAGTCAATTTATCATGGTTTAGTCTTGGTTGAGTGAAAGGCTTCAAATAGTTTCAAATGAGGGGACAATTTAAATGATTGTCTCAAACCTTGGGACAAGATGAGTGGAGGAAATTGAAATGCCTAAATGAGTGGTTGAGATTGCAAATTTGGAGTGATCCATCTGCTCCTCCTTCTCAATTCTCATTGGTTTCTCAAATTCATGTTGAAAGATATTAGGATTTCTAAATTCAATCAATTAATTAAATTAGCCATGTAGGGGAAATAGGTTGGATTTGATTTTTTGATTTAAACTATACAATTAATTGATTAAAATCAATTATATAGTTTGATTAATACCTTTAGGATTATATTTAATTAATTAATTTCATTGTTAATTTCTCCTTTGATTAAATTGATTTTGTCCCTATTTGATTTAATAAATATTCATTTTGATGATTTGATGCAATTTGATGAGATTTGGAGCAAATTGATGAAGAATGCAAATTTTACTGATTAGAGAACACCTGACCAATTTTAGGTGTCTACAAATGCCCCTCTTTGATTTGTTGTGTGAAGTGCATTGATTCAAATAAAATTCAATTTCTTGATTACTAATTTGATGCCCGATTGATTGATCACATTTGATTGATACAAAACCTTTTGTGAGAATAACCTTGATTCAAGATGCAGAACCTGATTTGAGATGCAGAAATTTATTTGAGACCCTAATGCAAATATTGATGCAATGCTCTGATGCAAATGGATTTGAAAAGGCACAAAATGCCCCATTGACGATATTTTGAAATTTTAATACCCCAAATTTGATTGATGTTTGATGGAAAATATGATGCAGAATCTTGATTTGATAATATGATAATGCCCCCTTAGAAATTAAAATAATTGATGTCTGGAAGCAAAAAATGATGGAACTAATAAAGAATAGATCCAATATGTTTTTATTTTTGAAAACAATGATGATGATACTGGCAACAAAACATGCCCTAGTACAAAGAAAATGTAAATTAGGTCAAACTAGGTGAAAAACCCCTTCAAAATTAAGTCAAATAGTATAAATAGGTTTTAAAACCCATTTTTACAATTCATTTTCACTTTTTACTATTGATATTTTTCTTTGATCCTCCTAAGATTTTTGACAATGGTGGTCCCTATTCAAGAGTAGCGATTTCAAGTGAGGGCACAGTTATCAAAGACCCGCATACTATAGACCTCTGGTAAGTGGTTTCAAGCTTTTAATCACACGTGCTAGGATATATCAGGTCATTTTTAGGAAAAAAAGTCATGCAGAATATGTTAAATGATGCGTAGGAGGAAAAAATGCCACATCTATGCATTAAAATGACACTTGTGCATATTTAAATTCCATGTAGAAGATAGGTCAAAACATGTTTGTGATAGATAAAATACCGCCTACAAAACCCTAGGGAAAAATACTGTTTTAAATGTCGCCTAAGATATGTGAAATACCACCTTCAAAGGTAAAATGACATGTACAAAGCAAAGTACCATGTAGGATAAGTAAAATCATGCATATGATAGGTAAAATGATGCTTAACATGAAATGACGCATAAACTCAGTGAAGTGATGCCTGCAAGAAAGAATGATGAAAACCTGATTGAAAAGAGAACAAATTGATTGTGATTGAACATCTCGATTAACAGACTGATTTTCAAGATAGATAGGTGTGTTTGTAATGCTACAAAATGTTTAGGATGCTATAATGATCACATAAATGGATTTTCAATATGTCAATCTGATTGGATAGAAAACTGATTTGTAGGATAACTGATATATTGATCCCTTCTCAAGATCTAGACTTAGGAATAATAGGTTGATGCACTCAAAAAGAGAAAAAGATTGATTTGATTGATATTGATTGACTTGGAATGATCCACTAATATGAAGATGCTAATATGATTCACTTTTTTTAAAAATAGGCACAGTTCCGCAAGTTATATGTACATATCCTACCATCGTGGTTTCTTGATTTAGCCGACAATCTGATGAGACCAGAGACACATGTTATTGAGTAGTGTGGTTTGTCCTTCCTCCTTGATATACCTTGGTCTCAGCTGAACCGCGGACTACTCATAGCTATGGAAGAGCATTGGCACTCTGACCATAATACCTTTCACGTACCCCTTGCTGAGATAACGATCACACCTGAGGATGTATACAGGTTGTTGCGTATCCTGACACGAGAATACAAAGTTTACTGCAATCAGGTGTATGACGGCAGTGAATGCAGGTGGGTCTTTGCAGATCTGACAATCAGAGATGATACTATCACATGGGTGTAGTTTGCATCATTTCCTACTTTCCCTCCAGTTTTAGGTGCAGTGATTGGTGGATTACTTCTTCCTGATCGATGAGGTCATGGATTCACAGTCAGATGGGGTCAGATCCTAGAGGACTTATGTGAGATTCCTTGAAGATTTTATTGGTGTTCATGTGTTCTTTCTTAGTTGTATCATGATTTGCATGAGGTTGTGTATTGAGAGAGTGTATTAAGAGAGTGCATCATTATCAACAAGAGTGATATTGTTATGGTTATAGACCTATGACCACATCCTAGTCACTAGACCGATCGCAACTCGAGTGTGGGATCGTGGATGGTTCTATGCATTTCTCTATGATGCAATGATTGTCCAACATCAACTAGGCAAGGTTGAGTACTAGCACAGGATGATTGATGATATTGAGCAGATCATCTGGAGAGCTTACCTGGGTTTCAAGGGCTAGAGAGAGGATGATGATGAGCTACCTTATATTTTCTCTCATTGATGGATGATTGGACGATGACCTCTAGTGATTGAGAGATTTTTCTTTAGCAGATTATTACGCTAATTCAACACAGTTTAGGATATGTCATAGGGTATGGCATTATTGGTGCAGGGAACCTCCCTATTTGATGTTTTGGTGAGATTGAGGGTTGTCTTAGGTGTTTTTTTGTGTGTTGGAATAATGTCCAAGGGGTTGGATGCAATGACAAATTAACTTCATGTTTGTAAGATCCTTAATGCTCATTAGGTGATTTAGGGTCACTTTGGGCTACTTTGGGAAAAGTTGATATTTTAGTGAAATGTGGGTTTGAGGGGTGTTTTAGGACTCTACATATCCTATCTAGGGTCATCAAAGTCAAACTCACTCATCGAGTTGACAAGAAAAGTCAAAATGCACAAAGTGCAAAAAGTTGCTCGAGCAACTTTTGCAAGAAATGGAAAAATGTAGTTAGATTATTTGTAACTACCCCATGCTAGGTATATGAGAATGGATTCAATGTTTTGGAATGGTTAATAAGATTTTGGATTTCAACACTTATTTTTGACACCTTTGTACGGATGATTGTAACTGTTTACTAGCATTCTGCATTTTGTTTCTTTGCTACTGTATGACTGTGTACGGATTGGTAGGGTAGATCAGGTCCCATGGGAATGGACTAATTTCAATTCTCTTTCATATGCATTATATTGGTTTCTTTGAAGTTCATTAGGAGTAAAGTTACAAGTTTTTCAAGGTCATTGGTTTGTAAGTGACAGTAGAGTGCTATTTAGATAGAAATGGCTCTACCCTAGAATCCCACAGATGGAATTGACTAAAACCATGGGGTAAGTAGGGTTAGAGTCTATAGATAGGTTTTTTGTTTCCTTTCTTGCAGTTGTAGAGGATCTCCTAGGCCAAATAGGAATCCCTATGGCTGATTGGTGAATCTAGGTGAGCCAGGACAAGGAGAAGAGGGAATTGGAACAAGCACTCATAACCTTTTGGGAAAGATAGTGGAATTTTCAGATGCCCTAGTTAGTCTCCTAAAAGGATTTGAAGGTGAAAGGAGGTGAATCAAATATTAGAGATCATTTTGGTAATTGTTTATGCTGACTGGCCCAGAGGCTTAATTAATAGGCTAAAATCTAGGGCTTGCAAGAAACTAGGGTTATAAGTGCTTCTAGAGGTCAGGTTTTTGGATTTTGACAGTGTTGGTTGATACCTTGAATATTTTCAAGGTCTTGTGTGGGGTCATTTGGGAATTTTTGGAGTAATAGGCCTAAATTTGGGAAAATAGACCTACTAGGGAATTGGTAATTAGGCCTCCTAGTGAATTATTGACCAATTGGATTGGTAGTGAGTCTTGAAGTATTGGGATGAGTTTAGAATGACCTAGGATGGGTCAAGAGGATTGATTGGAGTCTTGGTGAATGGGTGGAAAGAACCTAAGAAGATATTTTTCATTCTAGGGTGTGTTCTAGTGGAGAGACCTAGGTATTTGGAGGAATAATTGGATTAGTCAAGCCTAGAAATTTTGGAACCTTCCAAAGACCAACTATACCTTGGAATAGATGTTGGTAGGGAGGGTCTTGGAGATCCTATTTGAGGTAAGATTCAACAAAGAACAACCATTGGATGGTTGGGTTTGACCAAGGAGCATCTTGGAGTGAGGAAGAACTCTAGAGTACCAAATCCTCTGCATCAGAGTGGTATCAGAGCCATATTTTCTTGAAGGTTGTGTATGCCTGAATTCAAAGAGAGACAAGAGGTTAGCATCATGCCTCCTAAGGCAATGAGTAGGGATTCCATAGTGTAATCGGTTCAGGGCCTCTTAGAGAAGGCTAGTGTGTCTGGGAAAAAGGGCAAAAATAAGATCACTGAATGGGGAGATGAGAGTGATGTAGATGATGAAAGTAAGATAGAAGAATCATCAAAAAAAGGGAAGGAACTTGAGATGGATAAAGAACAAAAGTTATTATTATATGATTTTAAGTCATTAAACAAGGATAACATGGAACACATATCATATTACTGTGGCAGCCTGAATGGAGAAGAGTTGTTGGATTGGCTTGAAGCCATTGACAACAAATTTAATTACATAGAAATCTCAGAGGAGAAGAGGGTCAGCTATGCTAAAGCTAGAGTCAAGGGATATACATTTGTGTGGTGGAACATGATGCACGATGATAGGGTAAGCAGTAGAAATAAAAATAATGTTTCTTGGGAGAGGATGAAAATCAGGTTGAGGGCACAATTCTTGCCAACTGATTATGAAATCCAAATGTACCAAAAGTTGCAGAACTTAAGACAAAAGGAGATGATAGTGAGTGCTTACACCGAGGAGTTTCACAAGTTGAGCATAAGGGCTAGAAGACAAGAAGAAGAAATGGAGAAGGTGGAAAGGTATCTCAATGGGTTGAGACAAGGGATACAAGATGAGATTATCATGATGGCTCCTGCCAGTATGCACAAATGTTTCCAATTGGCCTTAAGAGAAGAGGATAAGGCTAGAAGGAGGAATGACTTCCATCAAAGAGGAAGATGTGGTAATAATAATAGAGGTTTTCAGAGAGGAAGGAGTAACTTTGGTAGGGTAGAAAGCCCTAATATACAAGAAGATAATCAATCTATGGATAACAATGGGAGCAATCAGTTTAGGGGATCTTTCCAGAGAGGAGGATATAGAGGAAGAGGGCCTCCTAGAGGAAGATTTCAATCCCAAGGAAAATCCAAATCAATCTTCACTGGTAGGTGCTATAACTGCAACCAAGTGGGTCACACAATGGGTAGGTGTCCTGAAAAGACTTCCTCATCTTCAATGGGGGATAGAAGGAATCAATTGGTACAAGAGGATGACACACAAAGTGTTACTTCTCTCATTTCCAAGGCAGGGCCAGTAATGGATGGAGAGAAATTGATGTTAAGGAGAACTTTGTTGAAAGTGCCTAGCACTATAGAGCCACCTCAAAGGAAGAACTTGTTTAAGACAACTTGTAAGTCTCATGGAAATATTTTTAAAGTAATAGTGGACGCTGGCTCCACTGAGAACATAGTATCCACAAAGATGGTGGACAAATTCAAACTAAGGAGGATACCTCATACCACACCCTATAAGGTCTCATGGTTGAACAAGGGTCAACAAATAGTGGTGGATGAACAAACTTTGGTGTAGTTTGAGATTGGAGAGTATAAGGACAAGGTCCTATGTGACATAGTGCCTATGGATTCATGTCATATTCTTCTAGCATGTCCATGGCAGTATGATATCAAAGCAATGCATGATGGGGAAAGAAATAGTTATGTGATCATCAAGTTGGAGAAGAAGTTTCAGATGGATCCTTTGCCAGAGCCTAATGAGGATAAGCATGTGGGAATAAGTGTCATGTTATTGAGTGGGAAGGAGTTTCTAAAGGCCATGAAGAAGGAGAAAGGAGTCTGTTGTGCAGTAGTGATAAAACCAAAGGAGGAGACTAGGGAGTAAGTCAGTTTTCCACCAGAGATACAAGCATTGTTGGAGAAATACCATGACATAGTAGATAATGGTTTTCCAAGTGCTTTACCACCTATGAGGGATGTGAGTTACCAGATTGACTTCATTCCTAGAGAAAATTTACCAAACAAAGCAACATATAAGATGACACCAAGTTAGTGTGCAGAGATAGAAAAATAGATTCAAGATTTGTTGGATAAGGGGTTGATAAGGAAGAGTTTAAGCCCATGTGTTGTGCCAATAGTACTTGCACCTAAGAAGGATTTCAAATGGAGGATTTGTATAGAATTGAGGGCTATAAACAAGATCATAATAAGGTATAGGTTCCCAATGCCTCGGATAGAAGATTTGATGGACAATTTTGGGAGGTTCTTGCTATTTTTCTAAGGTGGATTTGAAGTCAGGATATCATTAGATAAGAGTGAGGCCTGGTGATGAGTGGAAGACAGCCTTCAAGACCAATCAAGGGTTGTATGAGTGGCTAGTAATGCCCTTTGGCCTAAGTAATGCACCTAGCACATTCATGAGGCTCATGAATGAAGTGCTGGCAGAGTTCATTGGTAAATTTGTAATAGTTTATCTTGATGATATTTTGATCTTTAGTAGGTCCAAAGAGGAGCACATGAAGCATTTAGAGATGGTCTTGAGGAAGCTACATCAAGAGAAGTTGAAGATAAATCAAGAAAAGTGTGAGTTTCTCAAAACTGAATTAGTTTACATTGGTTTTGTGGTTGCTAATAGATGCATGAAGATGGATCTTGAAAGCTTTAAGTCAATATTAGAATGGCCTACACCTAGGTCCATTGGGGATGTTAGGATTTTCCATGGGTTGGCCTCCTACTATAGGAAATTTTTGAGAAATTTTAGTCATGTGTGTGCCCCTATTCTTAACACCATAAAAGGTGGGATCAAGTGTAAGTTTGATTGGACTGTGGCAGCAAACCAAGGGTTTGAAATGTTAAAGAAGAGGATTGCAGAACTACCTACTCTTAGGTTACCTAATTTCAATCAACTATTTGTGTTAGAATGTGATGATAGCAAGTTGACTATTGGAGCAGTGCTAAGCCAAGAAGGACATCCTTTGGCTTTCTTCTCTGAAAAGTTGAATGAGGCTAAACAAAAGTACTCCACCTATGATTTGGAGTTATATGCTATGGTACAAGCCATTAAGAAGTGGAGACACTGCCTATTACCTAGGGAGTTTTGGGTCTACACTGATAACCATGCTCTAAGTTTTCTAAATGGGCAAGAAAAACTGAATAAGAGACACTTGAAGTGGGTAGAATCCTTGCAGGCTTATACATTTATCATAAAGCACAAGAAGGGAGTTAGCGACAAGGTTGTAGATGCTCTTAGCAGAAGAGTACTCACAATACAGGAGATATAATTGCAAAGTGTAGGGATGGATGATTTAAAGGAACTCTACAAGGAGGACAAGGATTTTAGAGAAGCCTATGAAGCATGTGTGAAGTTTCAGTAGGGTTTCAAAGAGGATTTCAATGAGTTTGTGTTGCAGGAAGGCCTATTTTTTAAAGGACACCTTATGTGTATTCCTCAATTCTCAATGAGGGAAAACACTGTGAAGGAGAAACACCAAGGTAGCCTGGGGGGGCACTTTGCCGTGGATACAACTTTGGAGCAAGTGAATAGGCACTACTATTGGCCTAAGTTACAATTAGATGTGAGGAGATTTGTAGAACAATGTTAGATTTGTCAGAGGGCAAAAGGACAAAGTGGCAAGAGTGGGTTATACCAACCCCTATCCATACCCCAAAGGCCTTGGGAGTGTCTTAGTATGGACTTTGTTTTGGGGTTACCAAAGACACCTAGGGGTCATGGTAGTGTTTTTGTTGTGGTGGACCATTTTAGAAAAATGGCACACTTCATTCCATGCAAGAAAAAAAAATAGTGCTTCTCAAATTGTAGGTCTATTCTTTAGGGACATTGTGAGGATCCATGGCTTTCCCCTAAATGTTGTAAGTGATAGAGATAGTAAGTTTGTGGGTCACTTTTGGAGGACCCTATGGAAGATGCTTGGAACAAACATGTCTTTATCTTTAGCCTACCATCCATAATAAGATGGCCAAATGGAGGTAGTCAACAGGTCACTTGGGAACTTGCTAAGGTTTTTGACTAAACAACATGGTCAGTCATGGGATCATAACATAGGGTAGGAAGAATTTGCCTATAATGACTCCATTAATAGGAGTAAAGGGAAGAGCCCCTTTGAGATAGTATATGGGGTCAATCCTAGAGGGATTTTGGAGCTGAGGGATCTCATTTTGAAGGAAAAGAGAAGTGCACAAGGAGAGTCATTTACAGAACAGATGAAGGAGTTGCATGATCAAGTCAATAAGACTTTACAAAAGCAAGTGGAGAAGTACAAATCCAAAGCTCATCAGACCAAGAGAATCTTATAGTTCAAGGTTGGGGATCTAGTAATTTCCTATCTTAGGAAGGAGAGGCTACCCAAAGGCTAGCCAACTAAACTTCTCATAAAGAAGATAGGGCCACTAAAGATTTTGCACAAGTATGGAAAGAATGCCTATGAAGTGGAGTTGCCTCCTGATTTGGGGATTTCACTAATTTTCAATGTGGTGGAACCCATGTCGATGAGGTGACTTGTATCCATTCTTATCAGGGAAGTAATTGTATACATATACCTAATTATCTTTCATAGTTTCTTTTTCATCATCCTTCTCTTGTCAAAGTGTTATCACGTATTCATTTACTTTTATATGTCTTAATGCTTAATGTTTGAAGATTCACGTTTGTCTAAGAATCATCTTCTTAAAGG